>OY744476.1:148732928-148917928 GCA_963556175.1 Tipula confusa | reverse complement strand
CATCCACCAGACAAGAGCAGGGGACGTACTTTTGGAACTAGAACCACCCACAAGAAATAAGTATGGCTTCTGCGACGTCTTAAGTGATATTCTAGAGGAAAAAGGTCAGGTGGTTAGCCTTGGAGGTAGAGTGACCGTAGAGATCTGCGATATTGATTGTTGCACGAAGAAAACAGAAGTTGAGGAGGCACTTCGGCGGGATATTCTAAATCTGAGTACACTAGCATCAGCCTTTTTTCTAGCTCAATGGAAAAAAAATAGCAGTAATAGTAATGCAGGAAAGATCCGTAATTAAACTGTTTAATAAAGGGAAATAAAACTTTGATGGGTATACTGCAGGGTGCAAGAAAGAGCCATTGCTGCGCGCTGTTTCAGATGCTTTAGATATGGCCATTTACCTCGAAATTTCAATGGTTCAGACAGAAGCAAACTGTGATGCAAATGTCTGGGTGATGATCATAAGGCAAAAATGTGTACTGCTCAGGAATGCTGTGTGATCTGTTCAGAGAAGGACATCGAAAAAATATATTTACCTCACATTCCTGGTTCCGGAAAGTACAAGGTCTACCGTGAAGCACTTCAGGTGGCCAAGAATTGCCTATCATAATCATCCTGCATGGACTTGTGAATCGGAGCAGAACTGCCGATTATTTATTACAACAACTAGCAGTTGAGAAATAAACAGAGCTGATATTACTGAGCGAGCAGTATCGAAACAAAGAGTTCGCACAATGGTAAGCTGACGAATTAGGAACTACCGTTACCTGGGTTCCTAATAGAAAAATATACGTTCACAGCCATGGAGCAGGCCGAGGTTACGTATGGGTCAAATGTAAGGAAGCAAACTTTTTAGCTGGTACTTCACCCTAAACGAGGCAATGGCAGTTGGCAATGGCAGTTGTCGGGGAGAAATCACGACATAGCAAGCCAGCCGCGTACTGGCGTTTGGGAACGCAGAAGTTAGAGGCCCAGAGGCAAATTCCCGTGAGGGACGCAACCACTACAGAAATAATAGTAAGAACTATTTTCCCCAGTCACCCATAGAGGACGGAAGTCTTTTATGAGCAAGAAACCGATTTTCTGATTTTCACCATAGAAGAGCTGGGGGGAGCTACCCAGTCGATGAAGGAGAAGACGGCTCCGGGCCCAGATGGGATTCTCAGGGAGGTATTAAAATTAGTATTTTACTAAGACCCAGATTTACTGCTGACAATGTTTACTTCTTGTTTGCTGGAGGGTGTGTTCAGCATACGATGCAAGAAAACGAGGCTGGTTTTGGTTAACAAACCTAAAGGCGATCCCGAACTTCCTTCATCATACCACCTCCTATGCATGCTAAATAGAGCAAGGTGCTGGAGAAGCTTATTAAAGCTAGAGTAAAGGTCAGGATTCCAGCCCCCGATGACCTCTCATCCAACCAGCTTTAGAGCCGAATTATCCATGATAGATGTGATTTAACAAGTAAAGGAAACGGACAGAATTCGAGACGAATTGTTCTATTGGTGACACTTGACATAAAAAATGCGTTTAACTCTGCAAGTAGGTGCGTGATGCTTAAGCCACTGGAGCACAAGTTCCACATACCAACATATTTATTGCGAATTTTAAACAACTACTTGAAAGGTCGTATCTTGTTGTACAACATCAACGAAAGTCAGCGCAGAATGGCGGTTACCTCTTAAGCGGAATCATTATAACATCATACATTACAGTTTACAGCTTTGCTAGAAAACTTTTGGGGAAAAGTTCTTTAGCATCTACTATCTTTTCGACTTTAACTGGTACAATATTGTAATTTAAAACTTTCTGTATTAAAATTTAATCTTACAGGTTCGTATACCACGATTATACTTATATCGCATGGTTGCATGAATATTAGTTAGTAAGACCTGATTAAGTCTAGTGTAGGTCAAATTTGCCGAGTAATTTCACATAAGGCACAATTTACGCTTCTACTGTTTGTGATTTTATAAGCTTATTCAATAAGGAGCACTTTACACATAGCAAGCAGTACTTCTGTGTCAGCGTTGCATGGTAAGATGTGACAGGAGGGACCCTGTCGAGCGAGTTCATCGGTTTTAATATTCCCCGTTATATTGAAATACCCTCGCACCCATGTGAGCTGAATGTTGAACTGTTTTGCTATCTCGATAAGAGGTGACAGACAGTTCTGGGCTACTTTTGACTTGATAAAGACTGATTGTAGAACATTAATGGCAGGTGATCAGGGAGGCAAAAAGTGAGGTGTAAATAAAGTTCCTTGCAGAACACCCCACAATCGACCCTGCTGTCAATCCTCGATCCATCCGTAAAGAAAGTAATCTTACCGGGAATCAGTACTGCATCGCTTACACCTTCCTCCCTGGAAGGAATAACAGTCAGAAATTTAACTTCGAGGTACGATATTGGAATGGTATAGTCAATGATTTTGGGGATTACCTTATTCATTAGAATAGATGAGTGTCTCTTATTACTACTAATGGTCCACAGAGAAATTGATTTTAGCCCAAAAGCTGTACACGCAACCATTTGTTAAACTAACATATCAAGAGGGACTAGATAAAGGAGAATCAAGAATGCTTGAGTTGAAGTGGTTTTGAGTGCACCACTAATACACAGGTAAGCAGTTATTTGAACATTCATCAGCAGCTTTTGATTTGTCACTATATTTAGCGCGGGCCACCATTCTCTAACTCCGTACAGTAAAACTGGTCTAACTACAGAGTTGTACAGCCAATATCCGGTGCGAGAGCTTAGATTTATCCTTTCCCAATGTATTTTTACAGGGGTATAGCACTATTAAAGCTATATTTGCCCTTTTCAACATATATTAGGTTTCCAGCTTAGTTTGCTTTCCACAATAAGACCAAGGAATTTTACTTTATTTGTGATATTTAGACCAACTCTGTTAAGAGAGGGTGGGTTGACAAAAGGAAGTTTGAACTTTTTAGAAAAAAGAACCAATTTAGTTGTAAGTGGATTGACACTTAGACTGTACCTATTGGTTCATTTAGTAAGAGTGTTTACATAAGACCTCTGAGTGTGCTAGGATATTTGCCGAAGGCACCAATGGCAACATCATCTGCATAAGTGACCACTTTAAAGCCAGACCCCTTTAGGTTAACAGTTCATTTTAACCAAGTTCCAAGGAAGGGATATAATACACCACTTTGCGGTGTACGTCTACTCACAAATTTCCGAACGGATGCTTCATTAAGATTAGCCAAAATGACCCTGCCCCGGAGCATTTGATCAAACCAGCATCCGAGTGACACATCCAGCCCCAAATCTGAAAGCTCTTATCTTTCACTCTAGAATTTTCAAGATGTACGAAGATAAGTTAATGGGGATAAGGTCTTTTTAGATCGCAATGAGACCGCTTACCCGTCTTTGGTATAAAAATGACATTTACTTCAGTCTATTTGTTTGGAACATGGCATAGTTCCAGGCTACTTTTAAAAACGACTTCAAGCCTGGAAACCATTGAGTCACTGGTTTGTTGGATCTCCGCAGGAATAATGCCATCCGGACCGGTTGACTTAAAAGATTTAAAACTGTTTACTTGTAACAAGATGTTGCTCCTGTTGACAATTTACCCAGCGATACCAGTAGCCTTTTTGGTTTGGCCAAAGCTATCAACTTGACATGGTTTCTGTACCAACCACTGTCCCGATATGTAGGAGCAGCTCCAGGGTTTCCACATTATTTTTCGCATTATTTTCAGGAAGGAGAAGGCAAGAGCCTTTTCCACCTTCCTCTCATAAGCGAGAGTAGTGGTACTATGTTCTTGTGCTCTAACAGGAACCGCTACAACTACCAGATCCTTGAAAACCTCGCTAAAAAACCTAGTTGCGGTTGCCGGCAACTTTTACTTTTTGGCGGTCTTTGGAGATTTATCCGAACTCTGTCTTTTGGATAGAGAGCTCCCGAATGAACTTCCATAACTAAGTTTAACTTTCATTTAAGTCCCACGAGTAGCGGAGAAAATATTGTCCATAACAAATATTGCTCTCAGCCAGATTGATCAACAGTACGGGTCGCAATATACCTTAATCCGGCCCTTAATTTATGGTGCCAAAATTCGCATCTACCAATATCTAGAAAGAGTCATGTCCTTTATACTACCAAACATCCACTGATCCTTCCAAAATCACATCTTCTCCTAGACAAACTACACAAACTGACACAATGCCAGAAGTGTATAAGTACAAGAATAACCTGTTTGAATCAATAAATGGGAATCCTTTCAGAAAAACGTTATTATAATTTAGAAAGAAAACTCAAGATGAACGACGAACTCCAAAGCGAATATAAAAGGTTTATGCAAGAGTATATTCAACTTTCTCATATGGAGGAAATAGCGGAAAAAGACATTCCAACAGCTAATCAGAAAAGTGTTTACCTTCCTCATCATACCGTAGTAAAAACTACGGCTTACAGTGACTATTTCTCGTTTAAAGTTCAAAATACCAAAATGACTTCAGCAACCAAACGTAATCAGATAACCTGAAGCATCTACAATTTACGATCCATTGAGATGGCTGCCTCCTTCAACTGTTCTAGTAAAAATTATATTTCAACAATTATGGCTACAAAAGCTGGGTTGGGATGATGAACTTCCGGAAACAACAAAAAAAAATACAACCAAATTAGAAATGGATTTCCGTGTTTCGAAAATTTAAAAATTTCGCGATAGATTAAATGTTTGGGGAAGGTGGAATTTCATGTTTTTGTAGACGCTAGTGAAAAAGCATACGCAGCAGCGGTGTATTGGAGGAGCATTTGCCCAGAAAACATCATTCGAGTCAGTCTTATGACGGCAAGACCAAAGGTGGCTCCCATTAAACAAAAACCCTTACTAAGATTAGAATTATGCGCAGCAGTTTTGGGAGTAACACTCTTAAATGCCGTAATGGACTCAATGCACCGTATTAGTTATACTATATTTGCATGGACAGACTCGTCGATTGTGTTATCTTGGCTTAGCGATCATCCCAGCAAATAGACATCATTCATTGACAATAGAACATCTAAAATTCTTACTCTATTCCCAAAAGAAAAATGGTCTCATGTGCGGTCCAGTGATAATCCTGCTGACATAGCAACTCGAGGTTTATTACCATCGCAGTTAAGAGAACATAAGTTTTGGTGGCAATGACCAATATGGCTAAAGCAACCACAAGTAATGTGGCCAAAGGAAAAACAATTTACAGCGACCAATGACGCAGTTACTTTAGAATTGCGAAATAAACATACCACTATACTCCACGCAGAAATAAAACAAACTTTCTTAACGAAATTACTTAATCAATTTTCATCTTACACAAAATTGATAAGAGTAGTTTGAAGAGTACATCGATTTGTGAACCAAAACCTGACAAACCTAAATATACCAAAAACCTGACAAACCTGCAATTAGTCTTCTACATATCTACTTAACTTCAGCTGAATTTTCAAGTGCGGAAGACATCATTATTCAATATGTTCAGCAAGGGGGTTTCAAAGAAGATATCATGCGATTGAATAAAAAGTTGATATTAGAAAAGCAGTTTTAAGAGTCGGCTGCAGATTGGAAAAAGCGAGTTGCACGTTTGCAACAAAACAAACAATTATTTTGCACAAAAAATCCATCCTCAACAAAATAATTGTCGAACTTATTCACTTAAATTCCTACATCCTGGTCCTTCTCTAACATTTCATATTTTAAGATAAAAATTCTGGATCATCAATGGTAGAAGTATAGTTAACCAGATTGTAAGACGTTGTGAAACATGCGCGAGATACAAAGGTCATTCACAGTTACAGCTGATGGGACAACTAAAGTACGAGCTAGTCCTGCAAGACCTTTTGAAAACACCGGCGTTGAGTTTACTGGAGCAATCACACTGGCAAATAGAAGAGGTCACGGCGTCAAAATGTATAAGGATTACATTGCAATCTTTATCTGCCTCGTGACTAAAGCAATTTATATAGAAGTGGTCACTGATTGTACCACTGATGGATTTATTGCGATGTTACAGCGATTTACTTCAAGTCGAGGTCTTCCTTCCAACATGTATAGTGACAATGGGACCAATTTTGTGGGAGCTAACAGAAAACTGCAACAAATTTACATGACACTACACACCACTTCTTGCACCACATTTTGCCGGCATTTGAGAATCGGCGGTAAAGTCAGTAAAGACTCACTTGTTGAAGGCTACGGGAAACATAAATTTTACGTATGAAGTGCTGACCACATTATTATGCACCATAGAAGCGATCTTAAACTCTCGACCTCTTACAACATCATCTGCAAGTGATGAATTAACCCCAGGTCATTTATTAATTGGCACACCCATAACCAATCTACCAGAACCGTACGAAGAAGATTCTCGGATTAAAATTTCAAAGATGTGGGGCACAATTCAACAACGAACAATTATCTTTTGGAAGTGGTACAGTATATAATATCTGAACAATCTGCATCAGCAAACAAAATAGAAATGCACACAACATAATTTGAAAGTTGATGACTTAGATCTGCTTAAAGAACCATTCTTACCTCCTTGCAAGTGGATGATTGATCGAATTAATGAGGTTCATCTAAGCGATGATTTCTCGTCAGAATCGTAACAGCCAACAACGAATACAAACGGCCATTAAACATATTGGTTTTAGTTCTAATTGAAGAAGTTTAAGGGTAGTGTACCCTTAAGGTTGGGAGAATGTCAGAAAATACTTGTTATTAAATTTAAAATTGTTATGTTTATAATTTTATTTGACTGTTATTATTAGTCAAAATTAAAGTAGCTCAATATTATGTTCCATTTCCATGTACCCTCAGGAAAGTTAGTTTAACTAGTATACACTAGATGACAGTACTGCTATATTTTTGTTGCAGATTTAGTATTAGTAATTTATACAGGGTGGCTGAGACCAAGTGTTACCAAATGAAAACGCTATAATTTTTTTAATGTTGATTATTTTTTATTGAAATTTCGTGAAATATGTTGAAAACATATTACATTTTATGAAAAATATGTTACTGCTCGATATGACCTCCTTTGGCTCTGATTATTTGATTCAGTCTTCCATAGAAAGCATTGCATGCTGACCGAACGTGGGCTTGTGGAATTTTATTCCATTCTCGAACAAGAGCTGACTTCAATGTATCAACATTTTCGTATTTTTTAGTGGACACCTCACTCTCCAAAATGGACCATATGGAGAAATCCATGGGATTCAAGTCTGGTGAATATGGTGGCCATTCTTTCGATGAAATCAGCCGCGGAACGCAATTTTGTAAAAATTGCTGTGTCGCTCGAGCTTTGTGTGACGGTGCCGAGTCCTGTTGGAATGTCCAATGGTTCGTACCAAAGTGTTTACGTGCCCAAGGTAGCAAAGCATCGTTTAGGATCTTTTGGCGGTACACCTCTTGGTTTACCTTGACTCCATGTTCGATGAAAACCAGAGGAGTGCATCCATCTGCAGTAACTGCAGCCCAAACCATTAAATAAGCTGGTGATTGCTTGCGCATGGCAACTCTTGTGTCCAAATTATCGTTGGACTTGTGCTCTAATCAAACACGATCATTTTGTTTATTCACAAACTGTTGATTGGTGAAAATTTTCTCATCAGAAAAGACAATTTTTGGAATCTCATGACGTTTGCCTAAGGCCTTCAATGCTCGTGTTCTTTCAAGCCTAACTTTTTTTTGTGCCTCCGTAAGATCTTGAACTTTTTGTATCTTGTAGGGCTTCAAGTGTAGTTCATTTTTCAATATGGTTTGGATGCTGTATCGTGAAACACGTAGACGTGCGGCTAATTGATTGGCACTTTGACGAGGATTTCGTTGGATTCGTTTCTTCACCTTTCGTATCATTTTTTTTTTATGTTGCTGTCTTTTTAGGACCGTCTCTGTTGCGTTTAGCGATGCTACCAGTTTCGTTGTATCGAGTTATGGTTCGATACACAAACATTTTATTCACATTCAAATGCTGGAGCTAACGAACTATTGCTGTTTGTAAATTTCCACCAAAATACAGTGCAATTACACTATTACGTTTGAATTCCACTACGATTTTTTTATTAAGATATTAATTTAGAACAATTATTTGTTGACCACATGTAAACAACTAACCAAACTTCAATCTGTCAAAAAATTGATGAGCGAAAATGACAACTACACAAATGACAGCAGAGTCAAATCAGTAACATTTGGACTCAGCCACCCTGTATATAGAGGCCTCACCAAAATTTATGAGCGATTGATAACCAGTTTTTATTGTATATATCATTCTTTAGAAATATAACTATCGCGGTACATTGTTAAAATTATAAAATAAATTAAGAGTATAAATAAGCGTGTTTACTTCATCTGTTCCAGCGCACAAATAAAATAGGTATGTTCAAGTCTTGATCATATTTTTGGTGTATCATTGCGGTATGATAAAATCTTCTCTTGACGATGAAAAGTTACTAGTGCGAGCTGATGCTAACAAAAGTGGTCGATAGTTGGTTTGATAAAAACAGTACATAAAGACTAGAATTTACATAAAAAATTTAGAGTTTACATGCACGAAGTACACACTTATCAAGTATGATAATTCATTTTTGAATAAAGAAATTGTTTTTTGAAGCAAAATAATCCGAAAAAACTTTCAAGACAGAAGGTCAGGTAATACCAATTTTTAACGAACGTCATAATTATACAGACATTAAAAAGAGTATTTGAATTTTATGAAGAGATTATATTAGCCAATGTTACGATTTAATTTTATTATGTCCGTTGAACAAATTAAGTGTTTAATTTTATTTGTTAATCCGTAGACGCATAAAAAATAAACGAGAAACAGTAAATTTTCTTGTCGGTTAAAACAGGTCTTTAAACCTTTCGAAATGGTCTTCTAATCACTCAAACACACAGAAACCATTAATATATGCCATAAATATGTATACTTCTATTATATGGCGATACTCAAAATTTGTGTTATATGCTATAATTTTGTGCTAATAGAGTCCGATGGAAATGGTAATATTATATTTTGTTGTAGGGGAATTTTAACGGGTCCTATATTTTATGATAATTTTTATGATTCGTTTTACATGTTAATACATGAAACTGGGTTTTCAGATTAATTGTGTGATTCAAATACATTGTGATATACAGGGTGTTCAGAAAATACCGAATTTCTTGAAGATAACGATTTTATAATGATTTCCTAGAAAGGTGCTTGGATTTATGGAAATATGTATTGGAGATTTCCATATTAAAATGCAAACCGCTTTTATGGTTATTTCAAGGTAATTTTATAAAAGAACCATATTACTTGTAAAATATACCTTTTTGTAAATAAAGCAAATTTTATTTTTAAAATCGAAGGAAGAAAGGTCAACAATGGACCAAACTCGTTTCTAAAATCTTGTTTTTAAACTACTGACGCGTAAAAAAGGCCAAATTTTTTAAAGAAGGTCCAGAACTTGAAAACCAGAACGATATGATGTAAAACTTCAAGCATGTTCAAACAAGAAAAGTAGACTGATACTATAGAGTGCAACTAAGTTAGAACGGCTTATTTTGAGTGGAACATTATGATTTTGCGTTTTCAATTAAACTGACATAACCAAATCAGGTAGAAATGTTTCTAATATGCTTACTGCAGCATATATTGCGTAAATGTTTCTATCATAAATAACATATGGCATTACTTTTTGTATCATTTTAAGAACCTTTCCAGCTGCATGGTGATAAAAACCAATCAAATGGTATGTGAAAACGTTTTTCAACTTTAAAACAAAGAGATAAAACTTCGTCCTATAATTGCATAATTCCAAGGACTTTTTTTCGCAAACATTTCGGTCATAATATGGATCGAAATGTTTGCGACATATATGAACCACCCTGTTTAGTAGTTCATATATGAAATAAAATTGATTTTTATTTATTTGAATGGTTTAGAGCATAGACTTAACATTTTTATGTCCAGATTGATTTCCACGTAGTGATAAATTGACCATCTCGTAGTCTTTATCTATGGTAATCAAATAGAAAATCGGGTATTATTTTTGGCATGGAACGTGACTGGTTTATGAAATAAAATAGAAAATGATGATGATTGGAATCAACTTTATTGATAAATATTAACGGTTACATTTAGAAACTTATCCAGGATTTGTCTTAAGTTTGATGAATTTTGTTTCAAATTATTTTAAAGTTTGTTTCATTTCTCGTTTGTCTGGATAAATGGTTATATAGGATAGTGCACCACATAATTGCTCTTTGAAGTTTTAAATTTAAATTGTTTTTCCGAAGTTGACTTTGTCGGGTGTAATACCTCACTTTGAATTTTCTGTTACCAGCTGGAGAGTTAAAATATTTCCGGGTTCCAGTCGAATTGTAATGGCCCTGGAAGTGCATTGGCCGTAGCAACTCGAGTTGTTCCTTTGTACTTTTCTATATAATGGCTACTGCGATCAGCAGTATTGCTATGATGGTGTACGATATTGTGTAATGATAAAAGTCATGCATGATCATTCCTGTTGATGTTTTTAGATTCATTTTGTGATCGGGAATTTATTCCTTAATGGCTTAAATAGCCAAGCCGAAATGTGGGCTCCGATTTGTTCTAGTGGTAGATTCTATGTTCATTTTATCGCTCAAATTAAATGGTGGTATGAAGGAGTTTTCCAACTTATTATTAAATGCCCTGAATCCTGCAAAGTGACGGTGTCTCCTTTCAACACACCAGTTGAATCTAGTATTAGGACCTCCTTTCCTTCAATGAACATGGTTGTTGATTCGATTGTCCCACTGTCATTTTCGTAAATCACATTAAAAAGAACCTTTGACTTGATTACGAGGATCTTTGCGTTCTGTCGGCGTAGCATCATCCATAATGAATTGATGCCCATTTTGTAATCTCAAAACTATTTGGCATGTTACTATAGTCTAGCATCAGTTGCTTTAATTGAATTGAATGAATTTCAATTGAAATTGAATGAATTTGACGGTGGCTGTTTTATAAATGGTGGCTATATCCTATCCTCAGTAGGGCCTAGCCTGATTTAATTTTAAGTCGGGGATGATTTGATTGGTCAGTTTCTGAAGTTGGTGTGGAGTTAGGATCAATAATGTTGTTTCCTTGTAATTCTGTGTGGAGTCATTTTATCTGGGAAACAATAACTTCACAGTATTTGTATTGAACATAAGGTTCTTAGTTGACGAGCACCAAGTTATTATCCACCATTCTCCGTTGATTAGACTTCCTTGTCCAAAGTGCTTTCTGTATGTTTTTTCTGTCAAAGGTGTCGGTTTGCATTGTTTATTGTGTTTAATCGGCAAGCGACTGATCTTAGTAAGGGGCCTTTTCTAACAGTACTACGTATTCGGTTGGTCAGATCTTGCAGAATTCTTGAATTATTTTCTGCAAAAGTCTCCATCGTGGTAAAAAATGGATTTTTTGATTTAGATAGGTTGGTTCTGGTACAATTCGGAGCGGCACTCCTATCAGAAAATGTCCCAGTGTTAGTATTAAAAAGTCATTGGGGTCTGATGATAGTGGAAGAAGCGGTCGTGAGTTTAGGCATGCTTCTATATTTGACAAACTATTTTTGTCATCTCTTCAAATGTTATAGATGTTGTTCTCCAATTATTCTGCTTTGATGATGCTTTACGTACTTAACTGACGCTTCCCACATTCACCCATGTGTGATGCCTTTGGTGGTATATAATTTCATTGGGTGCTATTCTTTGCTAGCTGCTCCACTAGGTTTTTCTCGACCAGATGTTCCTTCTCAGTTTTTGAAGCTCCTATAAAGTTGGAACCACAGTCGCTGTAGAGATCCGAACAATGACCTTGACGCGCTGCAAAGCGTTTAAACACCGTTATAAATGCCTCAGATGATAGGTTGCTTATTACTTTATTGCAAAACAGACGAACACTGATAAATAGCCCTAATAGCTTTTATTACCTCGTCTTGGTGAATGGCGTAGTTGTGTGTGAATGGTCGGGTTGGAGTAACTCTTGCTGCCGGAAGATCAACCATTACTTATTTCATAGACTGTGCTTGTGGCAAATTACACATTTGTTGATGATAAATTTTACTGCTAATGGAACCTTTAGTATCCAATACTTTTGGCGGTTTAAAGCTAGCGTAAGGGATTTGCTTCCATGCGGCATCATCTTATGCGCGTAGTCTATCAGAAGTGTTGTTACATGGCACTTATAAGGAATTATTATTGGATGTTGAATGGCACAACTAACTCTGGCGTTAGACAGCCGTCCGCCTAATTGCAGTAATCCGCCGTTGTCTATTTTCGGATTAGGTGTTCGAAGTTTTAGCTCGCTTTGTTTCCCCAGCTGTTTATCTAATGCTCCAAATCCAAACAGTAGTGTTATGTTTAAGGCTAACTTCAAGCTGTCCTAAAGTTCTCTAGTTGCAAGCAACACTCTTTAATGATTTTGTTGAAACGTGCAGGTATACCTATCAGTGACGTGCGTTTAAAACCACAAACTGTTTCATCGCGGGGCGCAATAGTCGAACAGCAAGTGGCAACAATAGAGTCCAGGTTAGATAGCCTTACCCAAACAGTAACCGCTCACCACCGGAACAACAGAACCCAATCCCGAGGAAGAAAAACCTGGTACCGCAATCGATCACACCAACATAGTTTGAGCCGTGATAGAAACAGTGCTGGTAGCCAAAGCAGGAATGATAATAAAAATCGCTGGTGTTATCTACATAACAGATTGGGCAAAAGGGCCTATCAATGCGGGAAGCCGTGTAGTTTTAACAAAGACCAGGTTAAGACTACGCAGGCTAGATCCTGTAAGACATAAAGCAGCCTTTACAGAATTCCAAATATATGATAGAATTAGGAATCTGTCAGGTATCATCGTCTCCAGTATCGTGCCCATTACATATGGTCAAACAGAATAAACTCGATTGGCGACCTTGTGGAGATTACCGTAAACTGAATACAGTTACTACGCCGAATCCAATCCCACATATATAGAATTTTTCTAGTCTTAAATACAATTCCTATAATCATTTTTGTTAAAATGTCTGATTTCCATAATACGCAAAGTAACAATAAACGCGTCGTTCTGAAAACAAAATAAATTATTCATCAAAAACAAAATCGGAAAAATCATAGCACAGTTTTCCAATTTCCCATTGACATATTATTATTATAAAACCATTTTGCACCGATCAAAAACGTAATACATTTTCCGCATTCATGATCTTCACCCAAAAAAAACTGTTTCGTTTTGTAAAAATTCAAATTTTGTTATTGTCACTTTAATTCTATTTGATAATCATCCGATTTAGTCGTGATAAGAAATTTAAATAAAACCAAAAATTATTTTTCATCTGCTTTTCCAAATACATACATCCATATAATATAGATTTTTATATTTTTTTTTGTGTTTTTGAAGAATCAACACAAATCTGATTGTCATTTGTTATCTTGAATGTTTTCCCAAATGTCTAAATACAAATCGTCTGCGGTACAGCAATAAAAAAAATTATGAAAAAATAATGTTTTGTTATGCTTCCATGCATAAAAATGTTATATGCTACCATCCGAAAAAGTGATAAACGAAAAAGCGGATTTTGATTTTTACGGGATGACACGACTTTAAAGAGATCGATATAATATGTAAAACAAGTGAAATGTATTGTTATTATATAAGAGGATCGATCGTATGATAAGTACGTGTTTGTTTCAACTACATCACCTAGAACCAAAAGGAAAGTTTTGATAGGCAGCTTTTTTAATGCTAAAAGTTCTTTGAACTTTCCATCAAATTTGAAGAAGCTTGAACTGGTTCTGTTTGTTTAATGTTAACGGCTTCCGCCTGATAAAATGATACATTTAGGAAACAGCGATATCATTAGCTTCATCGTAAATATTTATTAGTTTTACGAAGATACACTTTTCTATTTATGAATATATTATCTCCTAAGATTCCGTTTATATTTTATGTTACATATAAGTAGAAATAGGAAATACCTTAATCGAATCATCTATAGATTAAATTTTATTTAACGGTTATTGCAATTTTAATAATCCTTCAAAAAACGGTAATCGTTTTTAGCTAGAGGCTTGATTTATTTTTTTTACTCTTAATCTATATACAGTATAGATCTGGCCCTAAATTGATTTATCAATATTAGTCTCACTGCCAACGGTAAGATAAGTCTTTATTAAAGAGTTCCCTTACTTTTGTTTACACATTCTGGCCACTAATATATTAAATTTATGACGGAGTCTATTGAATTGGGTCATATGGAACCAGAAATAAAAGTTAATTTACTTAAGAAACCAGAGCAAACGTAAAACTACCAGCACCACGGACTAGTTAATAAAATTATCACAACCCAAGGTACCTAGATACCCAGATATTCAGATACCCACAGATTCGCAGATACCCAGATACACAAATACCCAGATACTAGGGCTTTCAATACCGGTGACGATATTACCGATAACACCGGTAATGATAGTGAAATCTCATTTCGGTATTACCGGTATTAAACTAAAGTTCTACCGGTATTACCGAAATTAAAAATAAAATTCAACTGAATATTTCTTGTTTAACGTGTGCGGTATGCTACTGTCTCAGACTTATATTCTTATTTGATTTTGTGCAATCGAATTAAAAAGAGATAGACATAGAAAGCATTCCAATAATAATTCCATCATTCGAATCGTGATTTCATTGCGTACTAGATTCAGGAAAAAAGTACTTTTATGTGGTGTTTAAAACTTACATAAAAATAAACTACTTATTTATTTTCAAATACTTCATGTATTTTTAATTATGTAATTAATATATTTATTTATTTCATATTAATTCATTTATTTCATTTATTTCATTTTATTTTATTTAATTCATTTATTGCAGTACTGGTGCGCAACATTTAGGCGAACTTATACTATGTACAAATATAAACATAATATATATTATACTCGCGCCTTGAATTTTAAAGAATCTGATGTAATAGTTCTAAAAAATGCGGTATAAAGTTGACCATGCGTAAAACATGGTTCAGGAAGATACAATCCAACTCTTTCGAACGTTTGATCTTGCGATTTATTTATTGTGATTGCATAAGATAGACGAATTGGAAACTGATGTCGAACGAAGTTGAAAGGCAACGATGGATTATTAGCTGTGTCTAATGTAGTTCTAGGAATAACATGTATTGTCCCTGAACGAGATCCGGTACATATTTCTACTTTTAGGCAGTTGGTGCTTAAAACCTAACCGTGTTCCATTGCATAGTCAATTTTTTATTGCAAGGTTTCGCTGCAACATAATTATACAACCATTCGGAAATATAACCTGAAGGTATTGGAATAGAGTATTGTGGTTTTTTAGTATGTGAGGTATCAAAATTCTTCCCATCACCATCGTTCAAAAGCCAACTGCTAAAATGTGGATCATTTATTGCTCTCATGCTTGTACGTAAGCTTAATACTTTAAAGTGATGCCACAAATGAGACTTTTTAATAGTGAACTGCTAAAATGTGGATCACTTATTGCACTTTAAAGTGATGCCACAAATGGGAATTTTTATAATTGATGCACGATTTTCTCTTCTAACAACAGTTAACACTTACCGAAAATCTCCTCCTAAAACCGTTACCATTCCATCAAACGGTAAATAACTTTTCATTAAAAAGTTATTTACCGTTTTTCATTTCTTTGGTTAAAGAGTTGCTGCTATTCCTGTCGATGCAACACATAAAACATTTTATTTTCTGCATCGATTTTTTGAATTAACGCTCGGTATAAAAATGCTTTTCCACTTCCACCAGGTTCATCTAAATAAAAACACTTTTGAGAAATTCGATTATGTTAGGATGGAAATATTGTTTTTATCAAAAATATTGTTATTATTAATATTTTCGATGAATTAATTAAAACAAGTAGTTTAGTTTTTATTATAGTGAAATTATTTTTATTATTTATTGTTCATAAATATATTTCGGAAATAAAATTTCCATCATCAGTATTGCTTACTTGACTGAGAATTAAATTTAGTTTTTTTAATGCTTATATATAAAATTTTATTCGTTGTATTTCAAAAATTGATCGTTGTAATATTAATGGGGTGTGGCTTATTGTCGTCGTTTTTTATTATTATATAAAATCAGTTCGTATAATTTATTAGTCGTGGTATTAATTTTATTATTAAGTAGGTTTTTACTTTTTCGATTTTTGTATATTTCGAATTCTTCGACCCTGTTCATTTTATCGCTTTTCTTCATTTTGTACAGAATCTTTAGGTTTGTATCCATATCCATGTAGTTATGCTGGGTGTCATTTATGTGGAGAGCAAATCTTGATTCGGTTCTTATTTTACCGATGTCTTTTATGTGTTCCTTAAATCTTTGTTTAAAGGATCTACCGGTTTGTCCTATGTAAAATGAAGGGCAATCTGAGCATGTCAGTTTATAAATTCCTGTGTCTAAACTTGTGTTACTGTCTGGTCTGACTAATTGTTCTAATTTCTGTTGGGTCTTATAAGCAACTTTATATCCAAAGTGCTTAAATATTTTTTGGACGTGTTGACTAGTGTTTCTATCATAAAACTGACATGCTCAGATTGCCCTTCATTTTACATAGGACAAACCGGTAGATCCTTTAAACAAAGATTTAAGGAACACATAAAAGACATCGGTAAAATAAGAACCGAATCAAGATTTGCTCTCCACATAAATGATACCCAGCATAACTACATGGATATGGATACAAACCTAAAGATTCTGTACAAAATGAAGAAAAGCGATAAAATGAACAGGGTCGAAGAATTCGAAATATACAAAAATCGAAAAAGTAAAAACCTACTTAATAATAAAATTAATACCACGACTAATAAATTATACGAACTGATTTTATATAATAATAAAAAACGACGACAATAAGCCACACCCCATTAATATTACAACGATCAATTTTTGAAATACAACGAATAAAATTTTATATATAAGCATGAAAAAATTAAATTTAATTCTCAGTCAAGTAAGCAATACTGATGATGGAAATTTTATTTCCGAAATATATTTATGAACAATAAATAATAAAAATAAAAATAATTTCACTATAATAAAAACTAAACTACTTGTTTTAATTAATTCATCGAAAATATTAATAATAACAATATTTTTGATAAAAACAATTAATAAGTGAAATAAGCCACACGAAAATAATAAGAATTTATAATGAATTCCTATAATAATTTAGATGGAAATATCATTGATGCTTCGACATTCTGATCATAGTTGAGTAATACCCACAGATTAGGTTCAGTTGTTGTTAAAATAGGAGCAAAATTTCTGTTTTGATTTAAGATTTCTGTTGCCACGTTCTAGGTAAAGTAAGAACAAATCAAATCCTGCTTGCTCACACTGCTCTTTTATTTGAAATACGCAATGAGCCAAAGCTTCATTTTTAATCATACCTTTATTAATAAAGTCTTCCAGAATTCTTAAAATCATTAAAAAGTTGAATAGGATCTGATGGATTGCAATAACACAATATAGTAACGAATTATGCTCGCAACGATTTTTGCAACATATGAGTGTTAGCTTCTGATAAGCAATTATGCCACTCAACGCTATAATTTATTAGGCCTCGTGCCTTAGCTGCTTCTTTAAAGGTTGAGAATACACATATTAAAAGTTTTTTAAGTATCGAAAGATGTAGCCTGAGAACCCTTCAGTTTAAGAAGTAGCAGATGTAAATGGTACCACTTAACATTTTTTGGAGAAACTGAAATTATTATACCGATAGCTTTTCCCCCAAAATGTAAATTTGGAGAGCGTTTTTGCCATTTATTGTTTTTATTTACATAATGCATCGGAATATTCTGATACAATATGTTATGACCAAAAAAATCTGTAGAATTTAATTCAAAAAATGCGGTTACAGTTGTGATCCTAACAGACTCTCTTCTTAAAGCATTTTCAAAATTATCTTTGGTGAAAAATAATGATTGACCATCTTGTAAACGAACAGATAGTGGAACAAAATTATGTGATCGGTCATGAATTGGAAGCTCCTGGATATGCCAAGCAGCTTTTGGTAGCACCATTGCGGCTTTCGGATTATAAGCTGTTGTGCAAATACGATAAGAGCCTAGAAGTTTCGTTAACTCAGTAAATAATTTAGACTCAAACCGCGATACCTAATCGGTAGTAATTGCACTCGGTACGCCAAATCGTTATATATAATTGTTCAAGAACGTGTTTGTTATAGTAGTGACTGTCATGTTATTCAAACAGTAAACTTCGGGTCATCGAGTGAAGCGATACATGTCAAAAAATATGAACACCCATTAGAGGGTGGTAATGGTCTCACTATATCTATATGGATATGTTCAAATTGACCAGTCGGGATAGGAAATTGTCCAAGTGGCAATTTCGAGTGCCTTTGCACTTTAGCACGTTGGCAGGATAAACAATTGCGTGCCCAATGGGTCACCTCTTTGTTTATTCTAGACCAAAAATAGCGAGCAATAATCAATATCCGAGTACCATGGATTCCCGGATTCACGTCCGGAGCCAGAAAGTAAACTCTGAAGCTCTCAATCCGCGTTTTACGCCTGTGCGATTTTATTAAATATTAACTTGGGCCACCTCTGTGTTTTTCTCTTTGGTGATTGCCGGTACATCAATATTATTATCTTACTTTACATCAGCCTCGATCTCTGTCGGTAAATTAAAGTTGATCACTTCCATAGTTCGGGAAAGGGTGACGAGCCTGCCTTGGATTGCGTTCAGTTTTAGGCTGAATTTCTCTAGTTAATAGTTAGTAGTTGGTGTAAATTATGAAATCTCGACCCTCGACAACATATCGGAAATGTTTAATTGCCTAAACATCAAACTCCACTAACTTTTTGAATAGTTGTTAAGTGTAATTTGTGCTGTTCCTCGTCTGATGTTCCTCGTCTTTTGATGCTACTAGAATATCGTCAGTAAGACGAATACAAAATCTAGATCTTTAACAACCTGAGTCATGAAGCGTTGAAAAGTTTGTGCGGTATTGCTCAGACCAAAAGGCATTCGTGTGAATTCAAATAGGCCGGATGGCATGGTAATTGCGGTCTTATAAACGTCTTCATGAGCGACTGGTATGAAATGATATGCTCTAAACAGATCTTTTTTTGAAAATATTTTGCATCCCTGTGTATGCATAGAAAAATTCGGTATATGTGGGATCGGATAACTATCCGGCGTCGAAACTATATTCATTCTACGGTAATCTCCACAAAGACTCCAATCGAGTTTATTCTTTTTGACCATATGTAATGGGCACGATACTGGAGGCGATGATACCTGACAGATTCCTAAGTCTACCATATATTTGGAATTCTATAAAGGCTGATGTTACGTTACTAGAAAAATTTAAATCTCGAACAATGTTAATACCAAATAATAAGCAGGCCACTTTTTCGCGCTCTGGTCCAATAAAAAAAAAATTGTTACTATGCAAATTGGGTTTTACGAATAAGATCAAAAGATTTCACGCAAACATTTTTGATCGTATCGAGCCGGATTAAAAACCTCGTAATAAATTGTAATAAAATAAAAACACGTGAAGTATTACGAAATTGAGGTTAGGTGAAAATTACGTATTCGAAAAGTTCAACCAAGCACACTGAGCGAACAAAAAACATAGACAAGTACAATGCCACATGATATCGCATGTTTAATTGAAAGACGTGGCTTTCAAAAGGGACGCTCATCATAAAACATTTTTTAATACAAAAGAGAAGAAAACACGTGCCGAAATCGAATTACGAATTAAGCAATTACAAGATTGTATTTCGCAATACAATGTAATATACGAGGAGTTATACCAGTTATCCGAGTAACACGCAAACGAATTTGTCCAATTCCAAAAGGAGGTTACAGCATGTTTGGGCACATATTACGAAATGTTAGAATAAATGCTGAAGTCTTCTGATGTTGATTCTACAGCAGAGAAAAATGCCACGATGTATTTTACTGATATACATCAACGTAATCACATCACGTCCAATTGATCCAAAAATAAAGCATTTTTTGGGAAATTTCGAAGAATGGTGCACATTTAAAGAAGTGTATATGGTATATATACACAATAAATCGTTCATGTCAAATATTGAAAAATATGTCCATCTTAGAGGTTATGTAAAAGGCGAGGCATTGGATTTAATTAAAAACATTGCGATCACGAACGCAGGTTACGACCTGGCTTGGGAAGCTCTATGCAAGCGTTATGGTAATAGAAGCGAATCGCATCACATCACTTTGGGTCATTGCTTAAAATATCGAAAGCTAATAAAGTCACATCTGGTAGAGAATTATAAGCGGTCGTGGATGAATGCAACAATCACATTATGTCCGTAAACGCATTCGACATTTCTACGCAAAATTGGGACTTGATTGTCATTGGAATGATTCTTCCTCGATTAGACGACATTACTCGTAAGTTGTGGGAGAGTAAGATAATTAAGGAAGAACTACCAACATGGGTGGAAATGAAAAATTTCCTAAATTCGCGATGTCGTATATTGGAGACCATTTCTGAAAAATCAGCCGGTCCTCATGCTACAACAGGCAGAGACAAAAATGAAACAAACACAATAAGGCAAGAGTCAAGTCGCATGTCCAGCAAAAGTTTTGTTACCAACACATTACAAGTCACGAAAACCAATGTAACATATGCAATAAGAGCGATCATTTTACATCAGTGTGTCCGGACTACATTTCACTGTCCGTCAACGACAAATATTCAAAAATTCAATCGCTTTGCTTGTGCCTAAACTGTTTGCGTAAAGGTCACATGGCTAAGGATGGTCAAACAACAAGGTATAAAAAAACTCATAATATAACATTGGATGAGCTGTACCAAACGCAGTCAACAATTAACGCCAAGCAACCATTTTTAAATCCAGAAATCACCAAAACGACAAACAGCACGAATCCAGTACAATCGAATGTTACATTGAGTCACAATTTTCACATTGCCTCCTTTGATAAAACCGTATTGCTTTTCACAGCGCAAATTTACATCACTGGAGCTGATAACCAGGTTTATTTGTGTCGTGCACTTCTCGATTCAGCATCAGAGAATAATTTTATAACGAACAAACTATCGCAAAAGCTTGGGCTGGTTAAAAAACAACATCACCACAACGTATCTGGTATTGATATCATCTTGGTAAAAACAAAGCACAAAGTAGTGGCAACATTTAAGTCGCGAATCAGTGACTCCAGGCTTAAAACAGAATTTTTAGTGATACCAAAAATTACTGACCAATTACCAAAACGTCGCATACGCCTAGAAAGCATTAAAATACCGCAACATGTACAACTCGCTGACCCAACATTTAATGTGCCATCACCGATTCATATTTTGATTGGTGCTTAATACTTCTTTGATCTTCTTAAACAACAGCCCATCAAAATAGCAGAAAATTTACCACCATTACACGCAACTGAGTTTGGATATATCATTGCCGGTACCGTCGGTCAGGAGTCCAATGGCAGCATGAATTTTGGGCTTATGTCATCATCAAACAACATGGACGACGATTTTCATAGTTTGGTTTCCAAATTTTGGAGTCTCGAAAATGTCTCTGCAAAAGCACATTTATCGAAAGAACAAGAAGAATGTCAAAACCATTTTGTTAAAACGCACATGCGCAATTCGACTAGGCGATACGTCGTAAAACTGTCATTTCGGAAGAACGCTCAGGAACTGGGTGAATCAAAAAATATCGCACTGAACAGATTTCTTTCTGTTGAGAGAAGATTGCAATGCAACGAAGATATTAGACGTGAGTACGTCAAATTTATTCAAGAATATATTTCGCAGGGTCATATGTACAGGGTGCCTGACGATATTTCATTTGGGTACTACTTGCCGCACCTCTGCGTTATCAAGCCGGGCAATACTACCACAAAGTTGAGAGTAGTCTTCGATGCGTCTGCAAAGACTACATCGGCACTTTCTCTAAATGACACTTTGCTTGACGGACCAAGAACTCAAGATGATTTACTCAACATCATCATACGATTTCGAATTCCAAGGTACTTTTTCTCGGGCGATATTGAGAAAATGTAAGCAAATTGAAGTTGTTACCGAAGATAGAAGATTTAAGAGAATCTTATCTCGTGTGGCGACTCGCCACACGAAACAATTGCAATGTACGAACTCGCTACGATTACATATATTGTTAAACCAGCCGCATATAATGATGCCACAGCTGCGCTCGCACAAATCGGCATTGATGAATGTCCGATTTGGATCAATTGCGATTTGAATCAATTGAGTTCAAATACATGCATCCAAATTTTGGGACTCAAATGGGATCCCAAAAATGACAAGCTGATGTCCTTGTTTTATAACTTTTGCGACAAGAAACCTGCGACAAAAAGTGAAATCCTCTCAATCGTATATCAAGTATATTTGATCCGCTAGGTTTGCATCACCAGTCGTTATCAGGGAAAAAAAATTCTTTGCAAAGACTATGGCTTTAAACAGGTTTCTTGGGATCAGACGCTAACACCAGACTTACTCGATCAATTTCACAAATTTTTAATTGACGTTTTATCGACAAAGTAGACAGACGTGCCATATCAAAATTACCACAGACGTTTGAAAGCAACTTATGGTGCGTGCCTGTACATTCGAGCCATCGATCAGAACGATGAAATTACAGTCAATTTATTATGTGCCAAAAGCCGAGTTGCACCTTTAAAACATCAAACCATTCCACGGCTTGAATTGTGTGGAGCGCTTTTGCTCTGCTCTATGACAAGATAGCCAACGTCTTAAATGTCAAGTTTGACAAAATATGTCTGTGGTCAGTTTCGACTATAGTGTTGGCCTGCATTAAGACAACTTCATATCAGTTAAAAGAATTGGTTGCAGCACGTATATCAGAGATAAAAGAGCTGACAAATGGGATAATTTGGTATCACGTTGATAGTAAGAAAAATATTACTGATATCATCTCACGAGGATGTTTACTCCGGAGTTTGGCATTCGACCACAATTGGTGGCATGGGTCAACCTTTCTAATGACATCATGCGATTAAGAGCACTATTTATCTAACTTGTCGAATGTCGAAGTAATTAAACGCAAGGAACAACAGATTGTACTCACAACGCAATCAAGGAACAATGTCATCGGTGAGTTAATACTTCGTCATAGCTCATACCTGAAATTAATACGAATTGTTGGATATTGCGTCACGTTTATTAACCAAATTATCAAAATTTGCAACATGAAGCTTCCAAAAACCAAAGCAAATTTCAACATTTATCGAAAAGACTACGGCTCTTTTTATACTCATTCATGCCGTACAAGGTGATTCATTTGCCGAAGAAGTCAAAGCGTTACAGTCGAAAAATCAGATTTTGCGATGGAGCTGTATGAAATCGCTCACACCCTTCATGGATTCATTTGGAATCATACGCGTTGGTAGTCGCATTAATCGTAGCAATCTACCGTTTGAGTAGTGTCATCAAGTGTTATTGCCACATGCGAATCAATTTACCGACAACATGTTTCGGTACTATTACGAAATAAGCTTGCATTGTGTAGCTCAATCACTACTGTACCATACGCGACAAATATTTTGGACCATAAAGGGCAAACTAGCTGCGAAACGAGCTATCTCCAATTGTGTTACGTGCACTCGGCAAAATCCCACACCATCACTACAGCTCATGGGGGAGCTACCAGCTGACCAAGTGACACCCCACAAAGCATTCACGGTAGTTGGAGTAGACTACTGTGGTCCGTTTCTAAGTAGAGTGACAGGTACTCGAGCGAAGACCACGTTGAAATCCTACATTGGAGTCTTTGTTTCAGCACGAAGGCAATCCATCTCGAAGTCATCAGCGCCATGAGCACAGAGGGATTTATTGCAGCTCTACATCGATTTATTGCCTGAAGAGGTAGGCCAGTATCAATACATAGCGATAATGGCACTAATTTTGTTGGGGCCTGGAATCATTAAAAATCACAAGTTATTTTTCAAATCCGATAATCACAGAATAGCAATTGAGAATTTTGGTGATGACCATAATATTTCATGGCATTTTATAACACCGTGCTCCCTGCACCATGGAAGTGTATGGGAGGCATGGATGAAAGACGTAAAACATCACTTACGACGTGCCACTAACGAACATCCTTTATCATTTGAAGAATTTTCAACGTTAGCTGTCCGTATAGAAGGATACTTAAACAGTCGACCACTCAGCGTTCTATCCGCTGACTCCAGTACATTTGTTGATCGATATAGCATCAAAACCCATCAATCGACTCCAGAGATGACCCAATCATTCTGGAAAAAAGGGTCAATTGAATATCTACAATCTCTACAAAAACGATCGAAATGGAAATCAGAAGTACCAAACCTTTAAGCAAGTCAAGTCGTTCTCGTTCATCCTGAGCGAAATTTTCCAGCCAAATGGATTCTTGGGCTGATCACTGATGTTGCTTATGGCAAAGATGGGTTTGTCCGAATCGTCACAGTAAAGATGAAGTCTGGTATTTTTAAACGCAGTATTCACAAGATATGCCCGCTTTTCAAAGACAATCCAGTAAAAGAATATCTGTTGAAACAAATGTTCAATATTTCAAAGAGACGCGGCATGTTACGTTACTAGCAAAATTTAAATCTCGAACAGTGTTAATACCAAATAATATACAGTCCACTTTTAGGCGCTCTCATCCAATATATATCTCATTCTAAAATTAATGCCCCTATTATGGTTCTCACCTCACCTCACCATACAACAAAAATGTGAGGTGAAGTGATCACATCAATATTTTGGTATTATCGTTCTCGCGGTGAGGTGAGGTGAGGTGAACAAAGTGTCAAATCTGTTCACCTACAATATCTTGGTGATTGGTTTAAAAATAAAATAAATTGAAGGCAAAAGCGGGTAAATTTTTTTATTTATATTTATTATGTGTATATATATATATATATATATATATATATATATATATATATATATATATATATATATATATATATATATATATATATATATATATATATAAATATAAATATAAATATATATATATATATATATATATATATATATATATATATATATATATATATATATATATATATATATATATATATATATATATATATATATATATATATATATATATATATATATATATATATATATATATATATATATATATATATATATATATATATATATATATATATATATATATATATATATATATATATATATATATATATATATATATATATATATATATATTATATATATATAAATATATATATATATATATATATATATATATATATATATATATATATATATAAAAATATATATATATATATATATATATATATATATATATATATATATATATATATATTTTTTTTTTTTTTATTTAATTTTTATTACCGAAAAACTATTTGTAAACACACAAATTCTAACATAAAATGTCAAACATTTTAAAATTTACTTGTTCCAACATAAAAAAAAATTACGCACAGCCCCGCATACAACTGCTCACCAAAAATTAGGTGAGAATCATAATACCAAATTATGAGTTAGGTGAATCTTTTAGGTGAGGTGAGGTGAGGTGAACTGTACGGTGAGGTGCGAACCATAATAGGGGTATAAAACAAAAAACCAAATTGTACATGCGCGCTCATATTTTGAGTCATTAGTGTCTAGATGTTCAACAAGCAGACAGCAAAATAAAAGTCTATATAGTAAAAAGTTTTTGTTGTTACGCGACTTGGGTTTTACGAATAAAATCAAACGATTTCACGCAAACAGCTGCTTTGGCAAATAGCCTGTAGTGACAATATGATGAACCGCGTTATGATGGACTGGAATTGTATAATCTGGCCCTGCTGATAATAAGTACTTTTTAAGCAGACTACCATCACCGTTGTCGATAGAGAAATGAAGCGGTGTTTATATTTACACTATCCAATAATCGGATGGTTCACGGATGTTAATAATGTATTTTAACGGAAATCCTTTGGTTAGTTGGATTTCTGCGGATTTCAAATGGCTATAGATCCGTTAACTGTAGAGTTAAAGTGGGTTTTAAATACACTTTAAAACCCACTTTAACTCTACAGTTAACGGATCTATAGCGGATCTATAGGCTGGTTAAGACGATGTTTCAGTAAGATGCAAAATGTAACAAATTATTTCTGTTTTGTGACAAATCCATTTTGAGCATGATAATCCAGCAAAGGGTAAGCCCACAAAATTATCAATTTAAATAAATTTGGCAATTAAGCTCGTAATAGTGCTACGATTTTGATGGACCATACTTTGATCAACACCTCTCAGTATCAGCATTAATACTGATACAAAATATTATTAAAATATTTGTTACCTGTGTCTTTTTTGACACACCCAAATCTAAGACTAAAAATTCAAATAGTAATGATGACGAAGCTATGGTATATATGGAATGATTATCATGGGAATCAAATTGTATTTTTCAATGCCAAGTGAATAAGTTCAGCATTGAAATACAAAACATCATTTCCAAAACAAATCTTCCATGTATTGGGCAACATGAAGAAACTTTTTGTCAGATTTTGGATTTAAAGAGCAAAGTATCACAGCATCCATTAAAATGTGCTTTTATTTTTGTCTTAAAGGAACTACCCACAAAGAATACTAAACATCGAAAATTATTCTTGTCAAACAGCACAAAAATATTAATGAAATAAAATTGTTATATTTTTGTTCGAAAAGTCTCATTGATCATTCTTCGATATTTTCGACAAGTCTACGAGTGTATTATGAATATAAAATGTGTTTGACGAGGTGTGGGTAGCAGATTTATACATAGATTTTATTTTTATAAATTGAGTCCTGAAAATGTATGCGGCATAGTATAGCACAGTCAAAGCATCAGCAATCGATTCATTAGTATTATTTATTCATATGGTGTACATGTCATAACACATGTCCCGTTGTTTTATGATAATAATTGCATTGTTTTGCTGTCCAAATGCCAAACAGAAAACGTGCCTTTAATCCATGATATGATGTAATGCACATTTAACGAGTATTTCGTCGCACATAAAAATTGTTGGTTGTGGTTTAATACGTCGGTCGGATAATTTAACATTCTAGTAAATCATAAAACATTCTAGTAAGGGCCTTAGATGAAATAGATTCAATAAAAGAATACAAGGGCTTGCCCAAGTTATTTTATCAAACAATTAACATAATGGGAGAGATAAAATTGAAAAATTCTTGAAATTTTCTGAAGAAGAAGAAATGGAGGAATCAATTATTGCGATCGATGGTAACAATGTTTCCCTGTTGGAGTGCAGAATTCATGGACCAAACTATCTTCCATATCAGTACAGGCTGGTTTGAGTAATGCATTGTACAGATGGATATTTAAAGCGAACCTCAAATGTGGGTCCCCGAATTGGCCGGGAATGACATAAACGGTAAATAATCAAGAACAGTTGGTAGTGCTTTGGCCCCCAAAAAAAATTGCGGGCATTAAAAACAAAAAATAAATAAAATAATTGTAAAACATTATTTTTCCATTAGAACGCTTTAAATTTTTATGGTTTGCGACTGGCAGCTGGCATTTCATCCGAAACATAGAGTAATTGCTAAACATGTTTAGCCATAATTGAAAAGTTTGACCTAAAATAAAATACAACAAAATTCTGAGACCTCGTTTAAATTTTAATGTCATTTATATGGGTTATAAAGGTATCATACATCAAAATTGGACTACTATTAAGTGTGCTATTGACATTAATTGATTTTCGAAAATTTGCAAAGGGGTACCACTACCGGATTTTTATCCTCAAAAAGGACTTGTGGAAACGAAAGTTTATTTGGTGGCAGTATTTATACTGGTGTCACAAGCTTTTAATAAAGGTATCATACATCAAAATCGGACTACTATTAAGTGTGCTATTGACATTAATTGATTTTCGAAAATTTGCAAAGGGGTGCCACTGTCCGAATTTTTATCCTCAAAAAGTACTTGTGAAAATGTAAGTTTATTTTGTGGCAGTATTTATACTGGTGTCACAAGCTTTTAATAGAGGTATCATACATCAAAATCGGACTACTATTAAGTGTGCTATTGACATTAATTGATTTTCGAAAATTTGCAAAGGGGTACCACTGTCCGGATTTTTATCCTCAAAAAGTACTTATGGAAATGTAAGTATATTTTGTGGCAGTATTTATACTGGTGTCACAAGCTTTTAATAAAGGTATCATACATCAAAATCGGACTACTATTAAGTGTGCTATTGACATTAATTGATTTTCGAAAATTTGCAAAGGGGTACCACTACCGGATTTTTATCCTCAAAAAGTACTTGTGAAAACGTAAGTTTATTTTGTGGCAGTATTTATACTGGTGTAACAAGCTTTTAATAAAGGTATCATACATCAAAATCGGACTACTATTAAGTGTGCTATTGACATTAATTGATTTTCGAAAATTTGCAAAGGGGTATCACTGTCCGAATTTTTATCCTCAAAAGGTACTTGTGAAAATGTAAGTTTATTTTGTGGCAGTATTTATACTGGTGTCACAAGCTTTTAATAAAGGTATCATACATCAAAATCGGACTACTATTAAGTGTGCTATTGACATTAATTGATTTTCGAAAATTTGCAAAGGGGTACCACTTTCCGAATTTTTATCCTCAAAAAGTACTTATGGAAATGTAAGTATATTTTGTGGCAGTATTTATACTGGTGTCACAAGCTTTTAATAAAGGTATCATACATCAAAATCGGACTACTATTAAGTGTGCTATTGACCTTAATTGATTTTCGAAAATTTGCAAAGGGGTACCACTACCGGATTTTTATCCTCAAAAAGTACTTGTGGAAACGTAAGTTTATTTTGTGGCAGTATTTATACTGGTGTCACAAGCTTTTAATAAAGGTATCATACATCAAAATCGGACTACTATTAAGTGTGCTATTGACATTAATTGATTTTCGAAAATTTGCAAAGGGGTGCCACTGTCCGAATTTTCATCCTCAAAAAGTACTTGTGAAAATGTAAGTTTATTTTGTGGCAGTATTTATACTGGTATCACAAGCTTTTAATAAAGGTATCATAAATCAAAATCGGACTACTATTAAGTGTGCTATTGACATTAATTGATTTTCGAAAATTTGCAAAGGGGTACCACTGTCCGAATTTTTATCCTCAAAAAGTACTTATGGAAATGTAAGTATATTTTGTGGCAGTATTTATACTGGTGTCACAAGCTTTTAATAAAGGTATCATACATCAAAATCGAACTACTATTAAGTGTGCTATTGACATTAATTGATTTTCGAAAATTTGCAAAGGGGTATCACTGTCCGAATTTTTATCCTCAAAAGGTACTTGTGAAAATGTAGGTTTATTTTGTGGCAGTATTTATACTGGTGTCACAAGCTTTTAATAAAGGTATCATACATCAAAATCGGACTACTATTAAGTGTGCTATTGACATTAATTGATTTTCGAAAATTTGCAAAGGGGTACCACTGTCCGAATTTTTATCCTCAAAAAGTACTTGCGAAAATGTAAGTTTATTTTGTGGCAGTATTTATACTGGTGTCACAAGCTTTTAATAAAGGTATCATACATCAAAATCGGACTACTATTAAGTGTGCTATTGACATTAATTGATTTTTGAAAATTTGCAAAGGGGTACCACTGTCCGGATTTTTATCCTCAAAAAGTACTTGTGAAAATGTAAATATATTTTGTGGCAGTATTTATACTGGTGTCAAAAGCTTTTAATAAAGGTATCATACATCAAAATCGGACTACTATTAAGTGTGCTATTGACATTAATTGATTTTCGAAAATTTGCAAAGGGGTACCACTGTCCGAATTTTTATCCTCAAAAAGTACTTGCGAAAATGTAAGTTTATTTTGTGGCAGTATTTATACTGGTGTCACAAGCTTTTAATAAAGGTATCATACATCAAAATCGGACTACTATTAAGTGTGCTATTGACATTAATTGATTTTCGAAAATTTGCAAAGGGGTACCACTGTCCGAATTTTTATCCTCAAAAAGTACTTGCGAAAATGTAAGTTTATTTTGTGGCAGTATTTATACTGGTGTCACAAGCTTTTAATAAAGGTATCATACATCAAAATCGGACTACTATTAAGTGTGCTATTGACATTAATTGATTTTTGAAAATTTGCAAAGGGGTACCACTGTCCGGATTTTTATCCTCAAAAAGTACTTGTGAAAATGTAAATATATTTTGTGGCAGTATTTATACTGGTGTCACAAGCTTTTAATAAAGGTATCATACATCAAAATCGGACTACTATTAAGTGTGCTATCTAAAATGAAATACAGCAAAGTTCTGCGACCTCGTTTAAATTTTAATTAGCATGTGTCGAAAGAGAACTGAAATTTAACTTTTGAATGATGTTTTAGATTGTAGCATCGGAATTCGTAACTCATTTTGAGAAGTTGATAAATCCGTTTTATTCAATCCCTTCAGATCATATACATAACCACGAAACTCTCACAACCATCTAAACGTTTCTGGCACTGAATTAAAATACCAAAAAGGCTACCCTGTAACCCTGATTATTTAAAAAGTAATTTTTTTGGTTTATACTGTACGATGCTTAAGTCTCTGTGCCATATCCGCAATCTCATCGCTGACCATTACAACATTTGAAATTGTTCTTTTAAATGGATCTACTTGAGATTGGGATATCTGTAAATGTGTTTCTATATGGATAAGGCTTATAGCTTTTGTCTTGAAGCGGAGTTAATAAATCTGCTCTCGACTTAAATTGTGGAATAAAGCTATAATTTTGTGACATTCTATATAGATACCGAGCTTTTACAGTCACCACTCTTACCCTCATCGGTAATTATAGTTATTAACGAGTGCAATTGTATAAGAGAATCGTTTTTTGCAGTTAGGTCTTCCTAAAATATTACAATTTACAACGAGTTGGTGATCATCTTTTGGTGAACATCAGATAAAAAAATGTTTATTAATAGATATGGAAGATAAGCTTCGCTGAAGGCCTAGATGTTGGACATAAGTTTTTGTCACAAATGATATCTGTGAACCTGAATCAGAAAGTGCTCAAATATGCTGGAGTTCTTCGGTACGTGACTGATAAATAGACAACAGCAGTTGGTATATAACCATGTTTGCCAATGAGTACATAGTATGAAAAACCGTTTGTATTGGTTCGTTAGTGAACTCTATAGAATTATGACTGGTTTCTGGCGGTTTACCGTGTGAAGATTCGTTTAAAGTAACATGTGGCTTGTGGCTTGATTTGATTCTAGATTAAATTAAGATTGGCGTGGATGTAAATGAAGAAGAGTGTGGTGACGTTTTCGACAAAAAATACATCCAAATTTGGGATAGCATTTTGCACTGGTGTGACCCTGTCTCAGACAATTATAAAATAAACTTCTAACACGGTTGTTTTTAAAAACTAGGCATTTAAAGAGTAGCTGATGACAAGCCAACCACTCAGTGGCAGTATTACCTTTTGTAATGACAAACGATTTTGCAGGATATCTTGTATTGACATTTTTGCTACCTCACAAATTTCCAAAGCATCATATCTCGTAGTTAAAAAGTTCAGTAATTCCTCGAATTAAGGAAAGTTTTTTCCAACTGATTCGTGAGCCCATATTTGTTTAGATTCATTTTTTTCCTGCCCAAAATGGCTAGCACTGTGACCTGAAAGATCTTTTGTACTATTGGGATTTGTTAGTCCAGGAGCTTCTCTACCTTCCTAATAAAGGCGAAAATGCTGCCTGTAGAGGCCAATCTACATTTTTCCGGGGTCAAATACATCTCTTCAAAATGAAGACACCTCAGTCTGCACATAGCAACACACTCACATAGTATGTGTTGTTGCCTTTTCTGTAGGCAAATTGATTAGGATTAAGATGTCTGGTTACAGTTAACCAGTCTCTGATATGAAGATCTACCAGTCGTTCCATAGTTTTTAGAATAAATGATGTAAGACTGATAGGTCGGTAGGACTTAGGGAGTTCACTTGGCCCATTGCCAAGCTTTGGGATAAAAACCACATTGACTTGGCTCCAAGCCTGTGGTATGTGACCCAAAATAAAGCTTGTTCGAAATAAGGCTACCAGAGCAGGGGCAATCAAATCCAAGCTCCTTTGGAGAAGGGCTTGGAAGATTCCATCTCCGCCTGGAGCCTTGAATGGCTGAAAGGAGTTAATGGCCCATTTGATTTTTTCCGGAGTAAAAAACTTGGATAAGCTATTAACCCAACCCACATTTGCACCCATATGTGTAGCAAATATAGGGTTAGTTATGTATTTGTGTGGCATACAGTACAGCACGGTTTCGAGTGACTCTTTGCGACCCGATGTATAGTAACCATCGGATTTCAAACGAAGCCCAATCTCGTTGGACTGATCCTTAGCTAGAACTTTATGGAGTCGAGCAGCTCTATGTATATCCTCGATATTACAGTTTTTCCTCAACGTAAGGCGTTTGGAACGCCTTAGTTCAGTATTGTAATTTGTTAGGGCTTGCCTATATTCATTCCACTCATTAGAATGCTTTGCCCTATTAAATAATTTTCTAACCCTCTTACGGAGTTTAGTCAGCTGCTCGTTCCACCATGGAACTTTACGATTGACCGCAACATTACGCGCCACATAGCTGCTTCCGTAAGAAGATAGGAGCACATCATTTAACAAACAAGCTGCAGTTTCTAGGTCACTAATTGAACTCAAAGATGTTGGAAGCATGTCTTCTCTGATAAATAAAATATCCCTGTAGGTCTTCCAGTCTGTAAAACAAGGGATACAACACTCTGCCGTCTGTATGATCACTTCCGGTATATCGAATCTAATGTACATGTGGTCCGACAATGAAGCTTCATTTGATACATGCCAGTTTGCAACTGAGTTGGAAATGAACTGACTCGACAGAGTGAGGTCCAAAACCTCTTGCCGACTGCTCATAAGATGATTTAAAAGGGACTCACCTCTACTATTTGTGTTGCTGCTACCCCAAATGATATGAAGCGCATTTGCATCGCAGCCTATGATAAATTGTTTGTTTTTTAGGTTGCAGTAATCCACCAAATCCTGTAGAACTACAGGTGGAACACTTACTGAGTCACCAGAGAAGTACACAGAGGCACATACTATCTCCTGCACTCCCCTGCCAGTCGGTACTTCCAGGATTACTGCAACCAAATGCTTAGTGATGAACTCTGGAATTGGAAGAACGTTAATATTAGATTAAACAAATATTGCTATTCGGGGAACTGATTCCCTGCGATCATAAACCGACTTACATGACTTAAGGTTGAGGCCCCTAATTTTTCCTCCACTAACCCAAGGTTCTTGAATGAGGCCAAGGGTTATATGTTGTTGAACAAACCTATTGCAAAAGTCATCCGAGGCTCCTTTTGCATGATGCAGGTTTGCGTGTAGTACCCTAATAGTACCATCCATACTTACTTATTAGGGTAAGGAGCTCTTGGTTTTTGGCTGCTTAACCGCTGACTGCTTATCAGCCGACTGTTTCGCGGGAAGGGGCGTGTTTTTGTCATACTTCCTAGTAATCCTTCTTGCGCCTCTAGGCTTAATTCTCGAAGTTAGTGCCGTTGACTTGCCGTCCAGGCTAGTCTTCCCTGGACAGCCCTTTGTATGGTCACCCTATTTGTTTTTACCGGTGCCAAATTAGGAGTCACGGAGAGATGCAATGATCGGTCTCCCGATGAAGAGGCAGCGAGAACAGAATGCTCTACAGCTCTACTGCTCTGAGCTGTCTCCTCGTCGTTTGTAACTCCTTCTGAGGCTGATAAAAAATTTTCATTGCTGGAGCTGACCCCATTAGATTGTGTGGTAGAGGAGGGATCATTTTTTAAAATAAGTCTACTGTGGCCGAAGCGGTACGACACATTCTCCTTGGACTCGTGCAGTGTCTTCATTGAAGTATCTCCTAAAGTCATGACTAAATGGACGAGTGCTCCAGTTGTCGTCCGTTGTAGAATCTATCATGAATTTACCGCGAGACCATTGTTCTGCACGGTCTTGGTGGCGAGAATTTTCTCGCTCGACAAACTAAGGCTTTGTGAAACCCTCTATCTATATTTGGCCGAGGAAAATCTTCCTCGGAACAAATGAAGAAAAGCCATCCTGTTCTCCGAAAGGAACCAAGGAATTGAGGCTGATGGGTTGGAATTTGCGTCTCAATGATAAGGTCAATGACACACTCCTGTATGTTTGCCATTTGCTCCATACTAAGAGGGTTGCCACTGAAATCATCCGGTAAGATGCCTAGCTTAACACTGCCTGCTACTTGGCTGAAAGAGGCCTCGACCGGAGAAGGCCCGCTTTTAGTTTTTTCTGCAGGTGGTTTGGAGCATTCAGGTCGTTTGGAGCATTCCAAAGCAACCTCGAAAGACCACTCGCGCTTACCACGAGACCTACTGTCTAGGGTAATTGCTACAGGTTTCAGAGGTGCTTTGACAGGGCGCTCGGACCTAGCAGCAGCTAGAGCTTCCTTTCTAATTTTGCCTTCCCTGAGCCCCTTTTTTTAAACGCCTTATTTTGAATGAGTTGAGCTTCATCCATTCACTGGAGTTGAGGTACCTGCTCCCAATACCAACCCATTTGTTACATGCGTCGGGGTTTCACACAATTCGTCTCCAAGGATGTTAAAAGTTTGATACCTAGCCTCTAAAGACTCGAGACGAACCTTTATGTCTTCAAGAGTGGTATCTTCGGTAATGGATTCACTAAGCCGCATAATATGGAGCATTTGATAACGCGCTCGATCTCGTAACCTTTCTACTCTATCAGTCATATTTGAACTTGATATTATATAATTTTTATCACTGGAAATTACACGCGGTTTTATATCACTCACTCACGAATTTTCACACGAATTTTTTTATAATAACATAGACAAATGAACCTTATCTGTCGTTTTGTGGGATATTTCCCAGGTTTCAGAACCAAAATACTTGTTACAAAATCACGCGATATTCTAGATATCAAAAACATAATTAAACCAAAACGATTCCAAGAATTTAGGTTTTCAACACTTGTTTGACCCACGTCATAGAAAATAAAAATTCCCTTAAGGTGTTAATTTTTTTTTTTTCAATCTACGGTTTTAATTGATAAACCTTTTTTATGCAAATGTAAAACTGTCTTCTAAACAAAATACGATGTTGACCTGTGTCAAGTGCTAAGTCCTGTTTATACAACGAATCGCATACAATTGTATTGAAAAAGTGATTAGACAAGCATAATTAATGGTCTCGAATGGGTTTTAATGTAGAGTGGAATGTTTTAAAATCTGTGAGATGTACCTGTTATATTATTAGGATTTATATGTTAACATTTACATTTCGTTTATTGTTTTGTTTAGGAAAGGACATTGCCGGAATATTAAAAATTAATGAGTTTTATACTAGGCGTTTGTTTAAATTATACTTCGAGACCCTTCGAAACATATTTTTTGATCTAATTTTTTTGTCTTATGTTTTTGATGGACGAGTTCTTGGTAGTCGCAGAGAAAATATGTTGCCATATTATATATATCACAGTTTCACTGTTATCAATGGCGTATGGTATAAATTTGATTAAATTTTGGAAGGAAAATAATGAAAATGGTGATGGCAAAGCTTTTACATTTCTAATATAATTATCTTTTGCTGGGGTGTAGTCCCATATTTGATTAAACCAATTTCCAATTTTAATTTGGTCGAATAACCAGATGGAGGGTTTTGAAAGCTTCTTCCCACGACATGCGGTGATCTATCTTGAAATATGATGGTTTTTATTTTGCTGAAATTCGTGTCTTATGCTTTTTTATTTCATTTTTGATATTTAATTTCTGCTATACCACGTAGCTTTAGAAGAAGCTCGGCCCTGAAACGTGACTACCAAGAATTATTGAAGAAATATGATTCAAAAAACCTACCTATTAATTAACCTACCTAACTACATATAAAGAAGGATTCCTTGTTGAAGTTTTAACAAGAAAGGCCAGCTAAGCACCAATTGCCACAATAGTGAACTAAATTTTTGAGCAAATTAGTCAGGTTTTCCAAACAATCAAATCGCTAGCTGACAGTTTCGATACTTTAGTTGAGAAATTTAGCACTGAAGCAAAGCTTTTCATGTGTAATCTCAACGTTACTGTTGGACCTTCGGGTGCGGCTCCTTCATCTAACGTATTCCAAAATAGTGTTGTATTGGCCTCAGTAGTGCCTAGAACCGTGTATATACCTCAAAGTGAGTGCATCATCGGTTCTTGTTCTGCCGCTGATGATTCAATTTAAGCTGTTGCGTTTAAGGATCTGTAATTCATATATGCATCTAAGTTCAACGTCTCCACTACATCCGTTGCGTTATGTAAATTTGTATACCAGTAAAATGGAGCTAATGAAGAAGGCCTAAACTATCGTTTGCTTATTTCGGTCAACCAGGATGTGACCCAGCGTTGTTCAGCAAATTGCTACAACCCAACATCTGGCTATATGGAATTTTAGTGAGGGAGTTCGCACATCGCCCAAGTCGCAGCTTCATCTTCCGCGAAAGTACAATCTTCATTTCCTTTCCGTGATACTGGAGTCATCTCGTGTTACTATCATAATGTATCCAGTATTCTCGGTAAAGCCAATACTTTTCGGAATTCATCAAATCTGATATCATGCCTTTAGTAACAATGTTTTCCTTGACTTCACTTCTCTGAATACATTTCTGAAAATCGCTCATTAGGATTTTATTCAGCACATGAAAAATGTGAACCATACTGCTACAGCATTCAAGGCATTACTCAAAGCTGGAGTCAAAAGAAATGTTTCCTTGGTTAAAACCAGGTTGCGCTTCCGTGAACCTTAGTACAACCGGAAGCTGGTTGACATCGATAAACGCCGCAATAAGCTTCAAACTTTATACAGTCAAAATTTTATACTGATTTTGCTCACGCCCGCAAGGAGTGCAAAACCTTGAATTGGTTTCTCTACAATAATTACATGTTGCAGATAGAAGATGATTTGTCAGCAAATTCAAAGGCATTTTGGAAATTTTTTAACAATAAAAGAAAAACATCTGGGTTCCCTTCGTCGGTGAATTATCAGAGCTCGACCGTCAACTCCACTTCTGGCATATGTGATCTGTTTGCGGATTTTTTCGCTTCAGTTTACGAGCCAGCATCGCCAGTTTTTGTCACTTCACGTAATGATGTTATTAATAACATCTTGTTATTAATAACGGTCCCGGGCATAATGGCATTCCGCCCATTTTATTCAAGAGCTGTGCAGAGAGTTTGGCCTTTTACGTTAACTTATTATTCAATGAAAGCCTGCGGGTGATATTTTTACAGATCCCTGGAAGATTTCAGTTATGTATCCCATTTTCAAGTCAGAAAGAAAAATGATGTAGCGAATTACCGTGGGATTGCACCTTTATCGGTATTCCCTAAACTTTTTGGATCAATGGTACATAACGATAGGTTTGATGTGAAAAGACGTACTGTCTTTTCACATCAAACCTATCGTTTCTATAGCTCAGCATGGTTTTTTTCTGGTAGATGGTCACTAATTGGGTTACATTTTACGGCTATCTTTTTAGTAGTTATAACTCCAAAATCCAGCTCGACGTAATCTATACTGGTTTTGCCAAAGCCTTTGATAAAATCGATCTTGCATTGTCAATATCTCCCCGTTAGATGGTTAATGTTTTATCTTTCAGATCGATGGCAGTTTGTAAAGATATCCGCTGGTTTTTCCAGATATTTTCGTGCTACTTTTGGAATACCTCAAGGTAATCATATTGGCCTTCTTCTATTCATAATGTTTATCAACGATGTTGTCGAGTGCTACAAGTTCGCGAAATGTTTTCTCTTTGCAGATGACATTAAAATATTTGCCTCAACCGCAAACTTATCAGACTGCTTGTTGCTACAAAGTACTAGCAACAAACTCTCTCTGAATGTGAATAAATGTAAGATTGTATCATATTTTCGCATTCGTTTCCCATGCACATTGATTTTGTTATCAGCAGAGCCAAAACCATGTTAGGCTTTATTAAACGTAATTGTGTTGACTTTTGCGACCCAATTACCCTTAAGGAATTGTATGTGGCCTTTGTACGAATTATCCTGGAATATGATTCCCCTGTCTGGTCTCCGTTTTACATATGCCATTCAGAACGTATTGAAAGTGTTCAGAGGTAGTTTGTTCTATATGCACTTCGTAATTTACCCTACAATCGTTCTGATGATTTTGTTCTTCCACCATATCAGGACCGTTGCGGTCTACTTGGATTGCAGTGGCTTGACCACCGTCGTAAAGTTGCATCTGCCATTTTTGTTTTAGATATTTTGAAAGCGCGTATCGATTGTGCCCAGTTCTTGACCCGGTACCTTTTTCATGCTTCTGCTCGGCGTGTATGGCGACCCGAAAGACTTCTACAAATCGCCAATGTATCAACTAATCATGGTCCTTCGGAGCCAGCTTTGAAGATGTCACGTCTTTTTAATTTGGTCTTTAGTATGTTTGATTTCCATATCTCGAGGGATGTGTTCAGAAAGGTGTTATTTGAAAATTTGACGGTTTGATTTTAATGTCGCATTTATTACCAATAATAAATAATAATAAATAAATAAATAAATAAATAAAATAATAAATAAAAATATTGATGTTAGATTAAATATTTTAAAAATATTGATGTTTTGTGAGTGGTAGATTGTTGAAAAAGTTACCGAATGAAAAGTAAAAGAAAACTGAACTTCTAGTGATCACCAAATGAGGGTCTATACATTAATATCCGTAAGCGCACATAAAAGCAATTAATCCTCATGTTTCCGATATGCTCTTAAACGTTCAAATTAAAAAAAGTTCTAATACTTGTTTGAAACATCTAAGAAGTCAGAAAACATAACATACGCATCCAGTGAGGATAAAGTCTAAATAGAGCACAAAATAACAAACTCACTCATCGTATGTGACAAAAGTTTACCACGGAAACGTATTCACATTTTAGTTTTCCAAACTATAAAGCCAATTTAGTCTGGAGAAGTTCATTACAGAACATAATAATGCAGAACATTTAGATTTGTGTACAAATTCAGAATAGGAAGGCTCAAAACTCTAGAAGCTTTAAGCTTCTTATAAACTGACCACTATTTGCAAGAAGGATACTTCAAACTGTTTGATGACACAATGACAAATGACACAGAAGCTCTTAAAGAATTGTAGAACCAAGTACTTGCGAGGAATTCAGCAATCATGAAACTTCGAACACAATAATGAAAGAATGTCTAAGCAGAGGAAGCTTTTAAAGCTTGGTAAAACAGCACAGTAACTATCGTTAAAATACCTCGAGAAATTAATAACTGGCAGGTTAATGTACGTGTTTGAGAAATGACAAACAATTCGATTCAGAGAAAATCAGTCCACGAAAGACGATTTGGTGAAAATTATTAACATAGTCAAAGTGCTATTTGGTCTTAGAGTATTCCTTGATGTGTCTATGCTTTAGTTAATATCTGGTGGCCTAGGTCACTTTAGAAAACTAAGATCACGAGATACCTACGAGGTTCCGAACTTGACCCACACTTCTGAAACATTATCTTCAATATAGTGTTTGAATGCCAGTGTCCAAGAACAGTGCTTGCAGACGACAAAGTAATTCTATTTGATAGTAGCTCTATGCAAGGCGTTGAGGAAGTAGCTCATCAGGATTGACCCTAGCTAAAGGAACGCTCGATATTAGAAAACTGCAACTTTGGTGTCAATAGATGGAGTAAGAATTAAGATGTTCAAAACTGTAAAATGGCGCATGTTTTGACAAAAAGTGTCATGTCAAATGTATTGTAGAAAGCATTAAAAAAATCTTCTTCATGCTGAAATGGGTAGCTGGAAGAAAATTGGTTCCTAAATAAAGGACTCTTAGGACTTTATATACAAAAATAATTTCACCATTTACAGCGAAACTTGTGCCGGGAGGCCTGAAAACTGAATTGTCACCACCGAGGAACATTTTAATATGCGCAAAAATGAAAATCCTTATTGGAAATACAAAAGCTACAGTTCCTGTATTATAGCTGGTGTAATACCAATTGATACATTTATGCAAGAGACAATAGGAGGGAACACTTAAAAAAAGCAAAATGTGAGCTACAGGAACGTAGTACTGTAACCTTAAAAGATACGAGCCAACCTAATCGCTTCGCTTAAGAGGCCGATGCGAAAAACATTAATTGCATTGTGGCAAAATCTGTTTCCTTCCAAATAAAGAAAAAATGGAACTTAAAAGGAGTCCAAATAAAATGGACTACGCCACTGACATACTGACGACGATGAGTACACTACAAGGTACAAGAGATATTATTACTTTTTTTTTATTTCTTTGTGTTTGGTGATTCCAAAGAGAGTGGTCATTAGTTTGGAAAAAAATTATATGAACAACCAAACCACGTGTTTTAGTTAATTGAATCTTCTACAATTGGCGACAAGGATATATTACATACATATAAAGAAAAAACGGATTGTGAAATTAGCGGAAACGAAGCACAATTTATCAAAGGTAATCTGATTTACTGAATTTATGGTTAAATTGAAAAAAAAAAAAAGGAAAACTGGTGAGGTTATAAGATGCTTTGTGCAGAGGGAGATAATTCATAAAGAAGTGGTATAACTGTATTCAAGAATGCTTGGATGTAATGGAAATGGGATCCGGTCGAAACTGGATATTTTACAACTGGATTTGACGAAACAGGATAATTCAAAACTGGATATTTTAAAACGAGATAAGGTAGAAAACGAGATATGGTACAAAACTGGGTATTTCAAAACAGGATATTTCGACATGTGATTTAAACTTAAAATGATTTTTTAGGAAAGTTCTGGAATATGACCAATTAGGAAGGAACTCGGTGAGTTCTTAACCGATTATGATGAAATTCTATATGTAGGATGAAAATGTGATTTTAAAATGATTTTCTGGAAAAGTTCTGGAATATGGCCAATTAGGGAGGAACTCGGTGAGTTCTTAACCGATTATGATGAAATTTTATATGTAAGATGAGAATGTGATTTTAAAATGATTTTTTTGGGAAAGTTCTAGAATATGGCCAGTTAAGAAGGAACTCGGTGAGTTCTCAACCGATTATGATGAAATTCGATATGTAGGATGAAAATATAATTTTAAAATGATTTTTTAGGGAAGTTCTGGAATATGGCCAATTATGAAGGAACTCGGCGAGTTCTTAACCGATTATGATGAAATTCTATATATAGGATGGGAATGTGATTTTAAAATGGTTTTTTGGAAAAGTTCTGGAATATGGCCAATTAGGAACGAACTCGGCGAGTTCTTAACCGATTTTGATGAAATTCGATATGTAGGAAGAAAATGGGATTTTAAAATTATTTTTTAGAAAGTTCTGGAATATGGCCAATTAGGAAGGAACTCGGCGAGTTCTTAACCAATTTTGATGAAATTCAATATGTGCTATCGAACTGTGCTATCGAACAGTGAAAAAAAAGGAATTTCCAAATCGTAAATAATTACTTTTTTTAACTGTTCAAGATTGGAATTTTTCTATCGCTACTAAATAACAATATGTATGTATTATATTATGTACATGATTTTTAATGTAATGTTCATTATAGAGCTCGATCTTGTTTATATTAAATAATCAAATTAACTGAAAATAATTTTATAATTTATTTTCTTTTTCTTTAATTTCTTAATTAATTTTTCTCAAATAGATTCTCTAAAGAGAAGGAAAGTTATATTAAGTAGAAAAATAAAAACTAGATGAAGATAAATTTTACTGACAGTTAACTCGATCAAGTCAATGATTATTTTAATAAGATGAGACAAGCAACAATTAAAAAAAAACATTTAGTAAAAGAAAATTCTATTTCTCTCCTTAGAAATATTCAAGTATGAAACCATACTGGCCTTGTTCCAGAACTTTCCCAAAAAATCATTTTAAAATCCCATTTTCATCCTATAAATCGAATTTCATCATAATCGGTTAAGAGCTCGCCGAGTTCCTTCCTAACTGGCCATATTCCAGAACTTTCCAAAAAAATCATTTTTAAATCCTATTTTCATCCTATAAATAGAATTTCATCAAAATCGGTTAAGAACTCGCCGAGTTCCTTCCTAACTGGCCATATCCCAGAACTTTTCCAAAAAATCATTTTAAAATCACATTTTTATCTTACCTATCGAATTTCATCATAATCGGTTAGGAACTCGCCGAGTTTCTACCTAACTGGCCATATTCCAGAACTTTTCCAAAAAAACATTTTAAAATCCCATTTTAATCTTACATATAGGATTTCATCAAAATCGGTTAAGAAATCACCGAGTTCCTTTCTTACTGGCCATATTCCAGAACTTTTCCAAAAAATCATTTTAAAATCCCATTTTAATCATACATATCGAATTTCATCCCAATCGGGCACATGAACAAGACCTAGCCATAAAAAGAACCTTAAAGCTAAATACTGTAGCGAACAAAATAACCGACAGGAAAAAATGTTCTCGATGTAGCAGTAAAACTCATGATGCAAAATATTCTGAATATCCAGCGTTAAAGCGAAAATGTTTCAAATGTTGAAAAAAGGCCATTTTTCGAGTAAATGCCGCATGGCAGGTTGGAAACAAATTCGAAGTAACCGACGAAGTGATTAGTCATGGTAACGAGCAAAATAATTTCGGTAAACGTCCATTCCCAGATAATGGAAACAGTTGTGGAATGCATTCAAAAAGATTTTGGAATTCCGGAAACAGCGATGATCGAACTAATAAGATTGAAATGGTCCAAAATGTGCAAGACAAGGAACCAGACTATATATTCTGTATCGATGGTCCAAATGGGAATTAAGTTGGTTGTGTTTTGAGTGGGGTTGAACTGAACATAATAATTTATTCTGGATCAAAGCAAAACATTATTGATCAAAATAGTTGGGAGTTGTAGAAACAGAGGAAGCTTGAGATTGTCAATATGGTCAAATTACCGGATAAAAGTATAAAGGCTTATGGTGAATAGTCATTGGAAGCTATTGGGGTTATTGAAGCGGAAATAATCATTGGTAAAAACAGAACAATAGCAAAGTTCTATGTGGTTAAAAATATTGGTAATCCATTATTGGGCTTATTTACGGCAAAACTATTAAAGGTTTTAAAAATAGGATTAGAAGTTTCTATTGAACAAGCGGTATCAAAGAAAATTATGGAATTAATAGCACTAGAAGTAATTGAACCGGTGAAAAGTGCACCAACATGGATCTCACGGGTTGGTTAACTATGTGTGACGATTTATCCCTGATTTAGCGACGGTGACATTTGAATTGAGGAAACTAATTAGAAAGCAAGAAAATTTCATTTGGGGCCCGAAGCAGCAGGAATAATTTGATGAATTAAAATCAAGATTGTCAAGTGAGACTATCCAGGGGTATTACAGTGTTGAAAATAGAACTCAAATAATAGCGGATGGCAGTCCGGTAGGGCTTGGAGCTGTTTTAATCCAAATTTGTGATGGACAACCGAAAATAATATCGTATGCAGGTAAAAGTTTGACCAAACCAGAACAGCGTTATTTCCAGACAGAAAAGGAGGCACTGGCCTTAGTTTGGGCGGTCAAGAAATTTCATTATTATGTATGCGGAAAGGATTGATCTAATTACCGATCATAAACCATTAGAAATCATTTTTAGTACAAGTTCGAGACCTTGTGCACGAATTGAACGACTACAGTCGATCAATTCGTATATACAGTATATACTGTTATTTACAAACCTGGAAATATCGCGGATCCTTTGTCACGGTTATTTATGCAAATTTACCAACCGCACTCATTCGATGATGAATCTGAAAGTTACATAAATGAGTTAGTGGAAGCGGTTAGGCCAGTCGCGATTAAATTAATGGAAATTAACCAAGAATCGAGAAGAGATGTTGATGTACAAAATGTTAAGATTGGATTAGATTTTGGTACGTGGTCTAAAGATACACAAATCTATAAAATATTTGAAAATGAACTATGTTTTTCGGGAAATATTATATTACGAGGCACAAGAATTGTGATGGCCAGGTCGTTGCGTACTAGAACGTTAGAATTGGCATCGGGCACCCGGGATGTACTGTGATGAAAAAACGTATTTGAGCTAAAGTTTGGTGGCCTAAAATTGATGGAGACGTAGAAAAATCAGTAAAAGTGCCTGTTTAATTACATCGAGACCGGATCCACCAGAACCAATAAAACGGAAAGATTTGCCAACTCAGTCTTGGCAGGATTATTTACTAGTAGTCGTTGATTACTTCAATAAATCTAGGAAACAATAAATCATTTGAAGATCATATTTGCTCGGTTTGGTGTTCCAATGTCAATCAGGCATGATAATGGTCCCCAATTCGACTCAGTGGAATTCCAAAACTATTTAAAAGAATGTAACATTGAATCTATTCCATGTATCCCGTACTGGCCGCAAATGAACGGAGAAGTTGAACGTCAAAATCGATCTTTGAAAAAACGTAGTATTATCAACAATTAGAGGAAAATTAAAAAAATGCGTAATTGGACTATTTGTTGTGTTATCGATCAACAAAACATCCAACGACAGGTAAATCGCCCGCAGAATTAATGTTTGGGGCCGGATTATGCGCGACAAACTACCGCAATGGGGAATGCCAATGGAGGCAGATGAAAAAGAGTGTTGTTTTGATTCAATGCATTTGTTTTATAACAGAATGCTTTCTTTTAATTCAAATTAATGTGGAGGATTTCGATTTCTGTCTTCAGTTATTGATTTATCCTCTTAGCATTATGAAAAAAACAGACATCATTAGCAGCACAAAAATACATCTTTATCGTTAGATTGTTTAATAGATTTTGCTATGAGGAATACTTAAGCTACCTTCCATTGGAGCTGGGTGTATTTTAATCGAAAGTTCGCATTAGTAACATATAAAAGCTTACGAGATTTTTTATTACGTAGAAATTTAATACTTTGGCAAGTAATAAAATTGCAAATACGAACACAATATGGTTTGGATTTGTGGGGATGAGAAGAAAAAGAATAGCTAATTTTGAAGATAAATTCTGATTGCATTAAAATCGAAAAGTGCATCTTTTTTCCAAGCTAAGCGGCTACAAATGTCCAGCATCTATTATCCGAGTAAGAGGTGACAGAAGAAAGCATTTGTCTTGCATTCAGTGGATCGCTAAATTAATGTGTCCAAAGGATTGACTGGGATCCCAAAAATCAGGGTAAAAACTGTTTATATTAAGACCTCGGGAACAGTACATGGACTACACGTTGCTGGCTCCGCTATAGAGTTTATATAGTCACAAAGTGGCTTTCATGTCCCTACCAGGGGCTATACGTTCTACTTCTTCAGCCGACATAATGATGGATCAAAAATATTAATCTCAAACGATCCTCCATTACAACCATTACAGAGGTTCGATTGTTTTGAATTACTGGCATGTCCATCGTGTACGATTTGCAGTGTCATCTTAATGTGGCGAATAAAGAGAAACTGGATATTTTATTTCTATCCCAATTCTTAATCCATCAAAACAAAACCACACGTTTCTTTATTTTTCTCTTTAATTTTTGGTTTACCACCTTTCTGTACAACATGCTATTTCCAACTGATCGCGGTTTCTTTTTTATTATATTATACAGTATATACCACTCCATATAAAAATTACCAATAAACAGTTCAGCCTGCGTAATAAATACATTAGGAATTAATTCAAAGTTTGCAACACAAGAAATTCAAAATTGAGCTACATCGAATTCATCGACCTTGTGCTTAACGGAAACACCAGAGATTGATTTGTCAACGTCTGGAATCTTAAACTAAATATTTGTATTTGTACTTCACCGCCATCAAAGAAAATGTAGGATTGAGAACAAATGTAACTGATGTTTTTCGGTATGGCAAGCTCAGCTTTTTAACTAAACTTTTAACTAAACTCTTCGTACACATTCTCCTAATGTAGCATCAAGAAGAGCTATTATACTTCATGATTTTAAAAAAGCAAATGTATGCCCGGTACATTAAAAAATGACACTCTAAATAACTGTGGAAATTACTGCGGAAAAGCCCATTAAATAATGCATGTGCCACATATTTTAAAATAAAATTTCAAAAGAGCCAATTTTATACAGTCTTGTCTTGTTGGCCAAAATGAGTAAAAAATTTTGATTTTTATCTAATTTCAAATGACTTAAAATATAGAATAGTAAATAACGGTATACTCGGCCAACTCATTCCTTCCTTCTTGACATGTCTATTTTGTTTTATGTCTTGTCTTTTGTTTTCAAATTTTTTACATATAAAACAAAAACCGAATATTGCAGGCTTCATAGTAAGTACTGCCATCTTTTATACAATCCGAAAAACTATATTAACCGTTATTTTTGAGCTAGTTAAATTGTATGTCAAATTAGTTTTGCTGCGATTACCGTTTAATTGCTCCGCGTAAACATCAATGCAGTGTATTTGAAAGTTGATAAATACAGACTGCAGATGTGCAAAGCAAGTACCCATTCTGCAAGGAATTTATGCTGGCCAATTTATGATTGGTTACATTAATTCCGAGCTCTTGATATTCGGAGAGGATACTTTGTGGAACTATTTTTTCGACCTTATTCGATTATTTTGGCAAAGTGAAGTTATGCCTGATGAATAGAAAGTAGCCACGTTGTGCCTTATCCTTAAAAGAGGAGCTCGTTCAAAATGTGAAAATTATCGTGGCATAGCTTTCCTTTGCACAGCATACTGTTACTGTGTTACATATAATATTGAAGAGAATCACTCCACTGACGAAGAAAATTGTAGATGACTACCAAAGAGGATTTCGTCCGAATCGGTTAGTCACCCATCAACATTTTTCACTTTCGATGACGTACATCAGGCGTTTTTGGATTTGCAGTGAGAAAGAGAGAGAGAGAGAGAGAGAGAGAGAGAGAGAGAGAGAGAGAGAGAGAGAGAGAGAGAGAGAGAGAGAGAGACAATCCCGTAAACAAAAAGATGTAACATTATTTATGAAACATATTTCTAAAATCTATATTCCATTTTTCTTCTCAGATTCCACTGAATGCTTGACTAAATTTTTTGTTTACATAAATTATGCATTTCTATTTGTCATTGCACTAAAGATATACTAAACTAATAAAATAATTTGCAAGAAATCCTCTTTTCAGCAAATATGTATAACATTGCCTTTGAATACATTCGATATTATTTACTTCTATTTGACTACACAGGGAATTTAGTTGCATAACATGTTGTCGATTCAATTTGATATTCTTCTTATGATGATAACGAAAGATTTTTTTTTTATCCTTACATCCATAATATAGTATCAATACATTCATGCTCTTTGAGTTGTCTCAATTGAACAACAGCATAAATTTCTCATATGTACTTTTATATTATGCATGTACATTTTTATAGAAAGCATTACAACATGGTTCGACTACCACTGATATTGATGTGTCAATATATTCAATTATGTTGTTCGGTTGTATGTTAACAATTCTGTTGAATATTTTAATAAAATTGTCAATGATGATGCAGTACAGTGTATAAACCAGATACCAGGGAAATGTAAACTCTAAAAATGAATATTCATTAGTTCTTTGAATGGTTTTGTAAAAAATAAACCGACTTATGGGAATAAAAATTAATTCAAAACAATAAAAAAAAAATATGCACACCATTTTGACCATACTTGAAAGTGAGATCCTCTGCTCCACTCTCAAAAGGTTACATTTTACAAATTGAAAAATAAAATGCGAACCCTCGCGCAAAAATTATTGAAATTGGGAAGATAGCTTAACATTAAAGTTTTGCAGCTGTAGAATGAAAATTATGAATTGAAAAAGGATACTTTAACCTAAGCCAATATTTACCCTCAAGTTTGTAATAAAACTATAAAAATGCATACTGATGAAAAGGAGCTAATAAAACGAATGGATAGATTTACGGGAAAATGGAAAAGGAATTTTATAAATAAATAGTTAGTAGTTTCGAGACTGAAACTCTTAGTAAGAATAAAACCAAAGGAATGCCTCAGAAGGATCATTAGCTTGATAAAAGCAAAGAAGGAAAACTGTCATACCAATTACCATTATTGGAGCAACCGAATAATCCAATTGGCCTACAAATGCTGTGACAAAACACAAAAGTAGGGAGTTGATGTTGAGATACAGACAATTCAATATCCAGGAGCTATGCAAATTTCTATTGCATATTAAACATCAGCCACTGTGGATGTCTTTATTAATGCCACATTTTCGGCCAATTCATCTTTACTACCCAGTGATGTAAGAGCTCTATAGTGAGTAGTAACTCGATCGTGCCTCTCCCGAATACCGTCAGTCGACCCTTTAGTTTTAGTAGATATTAAAATTTAATCATTGATGAGAGTATGAAACTTGAGTGGCTGGTTCTCGTAATGCTCCACCAACGCTGACCAAGCACTTCTAAAATTCTCACATCAATTAAATCGGCATCATCAAACACCGTGGACGTGGATTTGTTTTTAAACCAAACCATTTACCGTAATTTCCCGAAAATTAAGTATTTCCCGAATATTTGGAAGGTGCAATTTCGGGAGCTGTACAGACTTTGTTGCCATAGGTAAGGTTAGGTTAGAGTAACTGCTAACGCATACTTAGACCGGTGATGGTCCATTGTGATACCAAAGGATTATAGTCCCCTTTCACCTTCATTAGCACCATTCAGAGCTACTAGTACCGTAGGTATCTCGCACATTGCAGTTCTCGAGATCCATAAGGCCGTCGAACCAATACTTGTCCAGATGTTTGTACCTCCTATAAACTAGCGCCGCGCATGAGCAGAGGAAGTGACTCACAGTCTCTTCCTCCTCCTCATCCATACAGCTTCTACAGAAGTCATGTGCCATTGACACAAGCCTTCTCGCATACTCCCCAATGAGGCAATATCCTTTAAGCACCCCCACGACTATACTTAAGTTAGGTCTACGTAGAGATAGTAGTGTTTTGGAGCGCTTCAAATCTAGTTTCGTCCAGACTTACCGCGCTACATTGCATGTTATGGTGTTATTCCACCACTTCTGTACCGAAGCTATCGCCCCAATTTTAAGCGCCATAAAAACCACTGCTATAGGCCTCCCGATATTTGCCCTTTTCGGTTTCAATTGGAGAGTTGTACCTTTACTTGCCAGTTCGTCATCCCTGCAGTTCCCCAGAACGTTCGAGTGACCCTGAACCCAGACTTTCCGGATATTGAGGTGCTCACTCATCTCGTTAGAGTTGAGCGGCATTTCATTGCCACCCTGGACGTTAGATAAACTGATTCCAGCGACTTGATTGCCGTCTGACTGTCCACATATATTTTTATATCCCTTGTAGATACCACCTCTGCCTGGTACACACTGCAGGAATCAGGAAGACGAATGGATATATTCTCATTTAATTTGTCACAATTGACTCCAGCTCCGAGTTTGCCGTCTAGCTTGGACCCATCAGTGTAGAATGGTATACTTCCAGTTTCTGTTGTTGACCTGTTCTCCCAGGATTCCCTTGAGCGGATAAGGGTCCGGAAGCCTTTTTCAAAGCATACAATCGGTATTGTGTATAGTCACTATTCGCCAAGCCTTCCTTAAACGAACTACCAAACGTCGAGTGGCCCGTCTGCAGACATTTCCACTCAAACACGGTAGAGAGTCGTGCAGCCATAGTTGCTGCTCTCGGCTTACCAAAGTTGTCGACGGGAAAAAAGTAAAGCATAGCCTCCAGAGCACGTGTAGGGGTTGTTCTCAGTGCCCCGCTTATAAGCAAGCAGGCCGTTCTTTGTACCTTCTCTATCATATTTGTATAAGTATTCTTGTCTAGAGCTGGCAACCACACACTCACCCCATACATCAGAATAGGTATGACTACAGCGGTAAAGAGCCAATGTACTAGCCCTGGTTTTAGACCCCATATCCTACTGACGGCGTTCTTACATGAGCCTGTGCTCATGTAAGAGCACATGGTAGTATATGGTAGTATGTGCCATGGTAGACTTCTTTACTCTCTAAGACATTGGGCTTCCAATTTAGCCTACTGTCCAAAATTATGCCCAGAAATCTTGCCTTATCAGTAAAAGCCAGTGCCATACCTTTTAAGGTAGGAGGGGCGACTACCGGAATTTTATATTTCTTGGTGAATAGTACAAGCTCTGTTTTGGATGGATTTATACCCAGCCCACATTTGCTAGCCCACTTTGTAATGATTAAGAGCGCGTGTTGCATGACTTCCCTAATCGTGATTAGGTACCTACCCAAGATCACGATAGCTATGTCATCTGCGTAAGCTATCACCCCTATTCCCTTCCTCTCCAGTTCCAAAAGAAATCCATTGATTACTATGTTCCAGAGCAGAGGTGATGGAACACCACCTTGCGGAGTTCCTCTAACTACTCGTCTCCTAATGGTGGATTACCCTATCTCCACGTTAACAATCCTGCATTCTAGCATTTGATTTATCGACCTCCTTAAGAGGTAGTCCACATCTAAGAAAGACAGTCCTTCCTGAACTGCTTCCGCCCTGACATTTATTGTTAAAGGCACCTTCCATATCGAGGAATTCTACCATACAGTGTTCTTTCGAGTGGATAGATTTCTCAATTATTCGCACCACAGAATGCCAAGCCGTGTCTACAGATCTCCTTTTCCAGTACGCATGCTGAGAAGTCACCCAATTACTGGATTTAATTTTGCACGTATGTACACGACAATTCTTTCTGTTGATGACATAGTCTTAACCTCCGTCCATTTTCTAGGAATATAATTCAACTTTAAACAGCCCTGGAGATCACCTCCACCCATGGGAGAATGCTCGACGAGTGTTTTTGCCATTCCACTGGAATGATACCGTCCGGGCCTGCCAATTTACAGGGTCTAAAGCCGTTTAGTGCCCATAGGATCCGGTTTTTGCACACGATTTCCTCCAGGAACCTCGACGATAATTTTTCCTGTTCCTACCAAGCTCCGTCGACACATCCACACTACCTGGGAAATGGGTTTCCAACAGGAGTGCTAATGATTCCCCACTAGACGTTGTCCATCTGGTTTAATTAAGTAACTAGGGCTTGTTGGGCTTGTAGATAAGATTTTCCAGAGGCGCGAGGTCTTCCCTAGAGCCTTTTGCTCTGTTGTGTGTTTTCCTACACCTTTTACAAAGCATTCTCAAATCCCTGGACCACCATACAAATTTCTGCTTCCCCTTAGATATTCTTTTGGGGCAAGCAGTTTACAAGGACAAGTTACTTGCGCTTGTGATTTCCTCCACCAGAAATTCAGTTCCTTCTCTGTGGCTGGAGGCTTCGGAGCATTAGTAGGTAAGATTCGTACTAACACTTCTCCGTATTTGTTCCAGTTAGTCCTTCTAGGATTCCTGAAGGCTTTCCGGGTAACAGGGTGAATGCCAATATTAAACGTAACGTACCGTAAAAAGGAGAGTTCCTTCGCCACCCTCCATTCGTTGCCATAACAACTAACTGATTAAAGTTAGTACCAACAGCTAGCTTGGGTGCAGGAACCTTCAATTTGATTAGTGCTAGTACCCGTGATTTATTGCTACAAATATTTGATCGTAATCATTGGATTCGAATGCATATACTTACTCATCTACATCCGTAGGCTCGGTGATCATCTTATCGTATTCGAAGCATCGCTTGTGATGAACTTCGGTCAAATCTAGCTAAACTAGCAGAGCTTCCAAGTTAGCGGATTTTCCGTGCGAGTCGATCCAATTATCGGTTTTTCGTTTCGAAAAAATGGCGAACGACCAAAGCCGTCTATAATATCTTTTAGGGTGCCATGAAGTTCCCGTCGTATGCAGATACCATAATAAAAATGTAACCTGTTGAATGTATTAGTGCGATAAAAATGCATATAACAAGTTTTGCTTGTTTTGACTGGTTTAAAATAAGCCACACTACTCTAACATAAATTTGAGCATGATATTATAATACTCGTAATGAGAACTTTATTCTCTATATAAAAACAAACAGTAAATTAATAAAACAAATAAAATAACAAGTTCACTAATTTTTTTTTATTTTCTGTTTAGTAGGCTGTTTTTTTTTCTACATTGTATTCACAATCGTATATAAACAACGACATAATTTCACAAATATCTTTACAGCTTATCTATAAGTACACTTGGGCTTTCTGTAAGGGATTAAAGACGGCTTTGCGAACGACGCACAGAATTTTTTATATGTGTATATGTATAAATGTATAACAATATATACACCTTTATAAGGTTTGATGACTTTATTATTATGAGAGAGAATGAACAATATACAAAAAATATTTTTTTTTTTTTTGTTTTATGGCACTAACACAAATTATTTGATGAATAATTTAAAAAGTAAGTTCCATCTTAAAAAACTTTAAAATGATCATGTCTGGTACTGAAACTGCTATCATCGCTCAGCTTAATAGAAAACAATCTTCGATTTGAGCTATGTTCCTCAAATGTTAATAAGCCTAAAATCTTTCGAGAGTTCTATGAAGATGGTGTTTGACCGATTTTAACCCTGCTTCCCAAATGATCCGAAGTAGGGGATTTCCGGAAGGAAACGATTATGCCCCATTCTATGTTCGGCAACTTTTTCGGCTGCTTCTTTCTCTTGTTGTTGAGTTTGAGCCTTTTGTTGAATGCTCCTTCAAACTGTGACCTGCGCAATCACTAAAACTTGTGAAGGCCATTTTGGCATATGAACTGCTTCACGGCAGCCAGGGAAGCATCAGCTATTAAATTGCTCACCAGTTTGAGATGCATTGTCTTTGTTGCTATGCACATAAAGATGGCAGATAAAATTCGAAGGCAGTATGCAATACTTCAGATAAGCCGTTGCATTGATGAAAATAGATCAAAATCGATGATAGGAGATTTTATTGTTGCCGCAAATGATATTCTATCGATATAGTTTAATTCAGGGGTCTAACTTTAGTTTTTGCAGCAATTTTGCAGAATTAGTGCTAACCTGCACCGAAAATTGTTAGATTCTGACAGAGAAACCGCAAATTTAAGCCTTTTCACTATATATTGAATTCTATGGAGTGAAGTCCTATTTATTCAAATTGTCAGAAGAACCTTCTATAGTATTGCTTTGCTGTTGCTGTTCCATTTCATCAGGTGGAAACCTCTTCGAGAAGGAAGCCCCAAGATCTCAAAATCATATGTTCGCCAACCTTCAATATTTTAAAAATTCAGAACAGGTTGGATTTTTTTATGTAATACTCAAAAAAGTTTTGCACAACATCACTGCTCCTTCGGAACCCTTGTCCTTCATAACTTATTAAAAAATACGTCCATTTGAAGATGTTGATGATAGTGTAAGCTGTGAGCTTCTTGAAAATGGATTATCGTCGAACAATAATTGGCGCTAAATATTTTTTTTTAAACTTTGTTTTTTATTTTAAAAAGATTTTTTTACAAAGTATCTAGTCATTTTTTGACTAACAGCGTTTGATTCTAACAATATGATAATAAAGTCACTTCTATGTATTCTTTCTAAAGTGTTGTTTTGGTTGATTTTGGATTATGCGCACTACTCAGGTAACTCAAAAGGTTTTAGTCTTTTAAGTCTTCTTATAATACCCTCTTGATGAAGTAATCTTACAGCTTCAATATTTGGGTGATGATGGAGCCTCTCCTGGTGTTTGAGCACATTTCTTAATTTCATTTACGACTGTGTCTATTCCGAGATCTCTATGAAGATCACTATTGCAAGTGTAGCAAGGGGCGTTTACAATCCCTCTAAGAACTTTATTTTGGAATCGTTGAACGGTCTGTTATTTGCTGGTTTTGGTGCATTTCCATAGTTGGAGATTATAAGTCCAGACCAGCACGAGCACTTGTTTATAAAGCATAAGTTTATTATGAATGGATAACTGAGAGTTTCTTCCAATTAACCAGTACATTCTTCTATATTTTAACTGAAGCTCTTCTGCTTTCTTTTTCACATGTACTTTCGACTTAAACTTTGCATCATGGTTCATACCAAGGTATTTTGCTTGTTTTGCATATGGTACAGGGATATTATTGAGAGTCACAGGTAGTGGTTTTATTGACCTATTAGTGAAGTTAATGTGAGTAGACTTTGATTCTTCACTTAGTTAGCCAATCTTGTATATTATTTATGGCTATTTGTAGTTTGAATGTGACTTCACCGATTGTGTCACCAACAGCTGAAATGCAGTGTCATCGGCAAACGTGGCGGTATTTACATTGCTCATCTGTGGTAAGTCGACCAAGCTAAATAGTTGCAATAATTTGCAATAGTTGCTGAACAAGAGCATGTTCATTATAATTTTTACAGTGCCTCAAAAAAATGTTTCTGTGCTTTGATGGGCTACCAATCTGTTGTATTATTCAATTACCGCCCTTATTCCATCGACTACTAACCACATTTAAAATGTAAATTTGCAGTGGCTTTGTGAAATTGGTTATTTAGGGTAGGTCATTTTATGAATTAATAAAACCAAAAACTATTATTTCTAAATTAGTGGAGGTTTAAAATTTTTAATTTCAGTATAACAAAAATATCATTAGCCAAAAAAAAAAATTTCAAATTTGCCTATAACCAAACATTTCAATTTGGAAAAATAAAATTATATAATTTACAAATTGATTTATGGATATTAACCGCAAATGTATTAACAATATAAAAGCGGCTATTTGTTAATATTAATTAATTTTAATTAATCAAAAGGCTAAATAAATGAGTAAATGTTTGGTTAAAATTTATGTACTGTGTCGATTTAGCATTACAACCTCCGCACCAATACGTGATTTTAATCCAAGTATTATACTGTCGGAATATTAATGATGATAATTTAACCGTCGACTGGTGTTAATAAAAAAATAAAAAGGCGAAAAGCTGATGGTATCATGTAATATAAAAAATGACCAATTAGTTTTGTTGTTGTTGTAAATAATGAGGTGCTATTTTTCGTGGCCATATGGGATTATTACATTTGTTTGGCGTTAATTCTGATCAAACATAATTTTATTTATTTATTTATTTTTTTTTTTGTGTTAATGATATGTGTGATTTAACATTTGATTCCAGTAATTGTTCAATGAATTATACAGGCATTTTTCCACATATACCCAAGAGGGCAGCTGAACACCGATTTTAATCGGAAATTGAGATTAAAGCAATGTGATTGTGATATGTACTAGGTATATATGTTATGTTCCTGTGAAATACTCAATCAAGATATTGGTAAAAAATCAAGATATTGGTAAAAATTCCTGCGATGTCGTTCATAAAGTTCAATGACAGCAATAAAAAGTTGTTTTATGTACCTTTTATTGTTCAAATCGATCTAAAAAAATATTTAACATATTATGACCTCAAAACTAGTTATAAGATGGTCCTGGGTTATTCTAAAAAGAATTTTAACTTTTAAGCTAAGCTCCTTCGTTATTAATTGCCGTTTTTCTACCGATAACAAAAGAATCAAATATGTTCTGCTTTCCAGATAAGGTGACAATTATTAAGGTGGTCAAACATAGAAAGGTGTGATTCTGATACCTGCTTCATGATTTTGGGCTAGTGATTTGTATAAAGAAGCAGCATGTTATATTTGGTTTTAGGTATTGCAAACTCCGTGTGTCTTAGAGCGGGAATGCTTCTATTAGCCCTTACACATGTTTTCCCACCACGGTGATGAGATTAAAACGATAATTCTCCATAATGCCTGACTCAGTGCGAGACAACCTAAAAATGAAGAGCACGTATTTTTGGAATGTTCACGCTTCAGAAAATATCTGACCTATACTTAGATCGGTAGAAATTTACCTTTTACCGCAACAATTATTTCGTAAATATCGTAAAAATACTACTGTATTGACGAATTCGTTGATAACGATCTAGACAATCAGAGAGAAAATTAAGGTAATACGTGAGTCTCTGATTAGTAAATATTCAGCGGTCAGAACCACTAAGTCAGCAGGATCAATTGACATTGAGGTCGAAGGTCTTGAATTTAGAATTGAATCTTTTTAAAATAGTGATAATTGCCTTAGATGTTAAGTCGCTCAATAACTCTATGTGTCGGCCTTTGTATAGCAAAATATATAAAAGTGACAAAGTAAACTTTGGTGGGGCGATCATTTCTATTTTTGTAGTGAACCATCACGGGACCACAAAAGTAACTCCCGAACTGACGAAATAACTGGCACGCTGTATCTGCTAAGGTGGCAAATTGAAAAGATAATACAATGATGAACCGTTCGATGAGTAATGTCACTACCACCCTCGCTCTCACTGGCTTTCACATCTCATGAAGTGATTTTGCCACCCGCACTAAGGTCATTCATCCATCTCGGTCCATCGCTCTCATCCGCCAGTTTCGACATCCTAATGTATGTAGATCTTGTTCGACGTCGTCACGCCAGCGAAACCAGGGTCTTCCTCTACGACGAACACCGGATGGTTGTTGATGGAACACTTTATTGGTCATTCATTGTTATGGAGATCGTGTAACGTGGCCGAGCCATCTAACTCGATTAAATTTGATGAATCCGATAATATCGCAGCCTCCAAGAAGTTGCCTTATCTCGTGGTTCTTACGAATCCGATATTCATTGTCCGCTTTGATTGGACCAAAGATTGAGTAAATGACCTTCCTTTCGAAGGTAGATAACAATCTTCAATCGTTAGAGGTCGTGGTCCAGCTCTTGCTTCCGAAAGCTAGCACAGGTCTTATGAGTGTTTTATAAAGCGCGAGGTTGCACGACTGCGACATATATTTAGATCGCAATAATTTCGATTGGGCGTAAAAAACTCGTTGTCCGGCAGCGATTCGGGCTTTTATTTCTGCCTGCATATCATTCGACGATGTTATAACTGACCCGAGGTATTTAAAGTTTTCGACGCTATCAAAGTTATGGTCGCCAATTCCGAGATTTACGATGGAGATTTTCCTGGGTGTTGATAATAATTTTGTTTTGCTGCTGTTCACCTCCAAACCAAGTCTTCTTGCGCAGCAGTCAAGCTGTATGAAACTGTCTTTGATATTTCTAGGTCTTCGGCCAAGAAGTACGATATCACCTGCATATCCAAGAGTTAGGCCTGATTTATTAAATATACAGCGCGAAGTTTCAATGTGGTTTTTTCTCACTACGTACTCAAGCGCCAAGTTGAATAGCACAGGCGTGAGTGCATCTCCGTGTCGAACACCAGATGTTGTTTCAAAGGGGTCTGACACAGCTCCCTCAATTACGATTCTACAAACAAACCCAGAGGTTGTTAATTTGCACAGAAAAACGAGTTTCTCTGAAATTCCTGGGCATATGAGCGCGGCCCATATGTTTTCGTGGTTTATACTGTCATATACCTGTCTGAAGTCTATATACAGTTGGTGTATGGTTATGTTGTACTCCCAACATTTTTCAAAGGTCATCCTCATGGTAAAATATTGGTCAGTGGTCGATCGGTTGGGACGAAAACCACATTGATAGTCGCAAATAGAGTTTTCGGCAAGAGGGATAAGTATGGCAAGTACAACATTATCCAACACTTTGTAAACAGTGCCCAACAGAGCGATACCACGATAGTTTCCAAAATTAAGACGGTCTCCTTTTTGGTGCAGCGAACAAATGAGTGCGGTCTTTCAATTCTCCGGCAACTCTTCTTGGTCCCAAATAGAGACGATGAGATCGTATAGATTTGTTGCAAGAGTAGCACCTCCGAGCTTAATCAATTCTACGGGGATTCCATCGCGACCAAGTGCCTTTCCATTTTTTAATCTACTAAAAGCTGCATCTACTTCCTCTACTGTGGGATATTCAACAAGGACCTCTTCACCTGGAAGTGCTATTGCTCTAATAGAGGTCACTTCGTCGTTCCGATTCAGCAGATTTTAAAAGTAGGTTTGCCATACTGAGAGGGCATCAGCCACGTTTGTTTTCAGCTCTCTATTTCCGTCTTTGATGGCTGTACTTCTTGGGTGGAAGTCTTTAGTTAGATTTCTGGCGTTAGCAAAACAGTTCCTTGAGTTTCCTATTTCTGCTTGGAAGCTGATGTTTTCGATGCAAGGTATTTAGTCGTAGATTTCCTAGCGCGGAGATATTCTTCTAGTGTTGTGAACCAACTATTTTTCACTAAGCTTTTGTTTATTTTCGACGACCCTTCGGCATTGATCATCGAACCAAACATTGCGGGCCCTTGGAGGACTTCTTCCGATGGAACTTTGCGCCGGGGTAGTTATGACTGACTGTATAGCATGCCACTGTTCCTGGATGTTAGGAGGAGCTTCTTCGTTTTTATTGGACCAGCCTAAATAATTAGTGACAGCTGATTGGTAACTCTGCAGTGACGCTTGGACCTTTAAAGCATCGATATTCCATCGAACGATTTTTTGTGCTTGTCTGTTGAACGTAGATGACAGTTTGCACTTATACTTAAATATGACAAGCACATGATCGCTGTCCATGTCGGCACCTCTGTAAGATCTGACGTCGGATATGCTAGTGTAGTGTCTCTTAGACACCATTACGTGATCGATTTGGTTTTCCGTTCTTTCATCATTCGATCTTCACGTTACTTTGTGGATTCTCTTGTGTGGGAAAAACTTGATACAACTAAGTTGTACAATATGGCCACGTCGGTGACGCGTTGGCCGTTGTTGTTACTTAGGTGCAGGCTGTTAGGACCAATGTACGATGTATTTTCTGCACTTTTCTGAATTTTTGCGTTAAAGTCGCCCACGATAATTTTAATGTCGTGGTGCGGTATATTATTGGTGACTTCCTCCAGCTCGACAAAGAAGAGATCTTTGATGTCATCAGATTTATCTTCGGTGGGTGCATGTACAATAACGATCGTGATGTTGAATTTCTTAGTGTGGAGCCTGACCGTGCATATCCGCGTGTTGATAGGGTGGAAGTCGATAATATGATACTTCGCGCGCTGATGGATAAGGAAGCCAACTCCAAATTCTCCTCCATTCTGATGGTCACTGTAATGAAGAGTATACCCATTGGTGGTGTCATGGATCCCACTCCCAGGCCATCTAAGCTCTTGTAGTGCAAGCACGTCTAATGTATAACTCTTTGATTGGTTCGAAAAGATCTGGAGATCTCCAGGTCTTAAGAGGCTAAGCACGTTCCATTTTCACGTTTTTAAAGCGTTGTCCGTGTACAATTTCCGAGGTCGATTGTGTGATGAATTCGATATGGTAAGCCGAGGCTTTTGATTAGGGTTCATAACTTTAATTGTTTTTATGAGGGCAAGTTGTTGGCCTGCTGCTCAATCTACTTGTTAAGTGTGTGGGTCACGTACTGGAGAGAATCTTAAGCCATCCAGTCCTACCTTGAACACATGTATAAAGCGAGCCGCTTGATATAAAATAGACGCCCGCTTCAGTCGCACCTAGCCTGGAGAACAGACGCTGATTTGGTATTAGTTTTGAGGCGCCAATAACTCGCTCTGGTATATAGTGTCCATGACTATAAACAGGATTTCCACTGCTCGTCTCCACTACACCACCTGATTCATTTTTCCCTAGAGGCCTCGCAACGAGGTATGAATCTGGGACTTCGCCCCTCACAACCCGAAATTGCTGTCGATTTACCTCCATAAGAGACTGTAGTCTAGCATGAAGGTTTTATGAATTATTAATATGGCGATAATATGAGGATACCCAACGTCGTACGACCAGTCTGTTTCTTTCAGTCGTTCATCAACCCGCACAAGTGGTTTATTATGTGTGAACGGGCTGCGCCCTTTAGAAGCACTTTTTACTAACAGCGACTCATTTTTGGAAAAGCATTTGATATCCATTAAAACATTATACTGCACAGTATAAGTAATGGACCTTTTCAAACGGTTAAGCTCTTCATGTGAAAATGTAGACATGCTGATTAAACTGGGTACCTTCAATAATACGATGAACGTATACGCAAACACACGACGATGTCTTTGAAATGAATAAACGAATTTGCACGTCTAGGCAACTTTTCTTTTGATTGGTTGAAAATAACAATTTGTCATTATCCCTCTATTTTCTGTACTTCACCAATATTGGGACTTTTTGACACGAATGCATTAATTTTTCGGGTAACATTCCCCGAGAAACGAGGTCCACTGGTTTGTTTTTCGTTTATACGTGGTTCCAGTTGTACTCGTTACTTGATCTCTATAGCTCTAAAACGATACGATGCTACATGTATGTTAAAATTTCAGCTGAAGTTAACGACATAGTAAGTGACAAACGATTTTTTGATGGTTTGATATGCTCGTTAAGGAAACACAGCATCTATGTATGCTAAGTATGAAATTTTTCATATCGACAAATATTGCATGTGAATCCTCGCCAACACCACAATTAGATGCAATGGATCAAAAGGTGTATATCCGATAAGACCTTAAGCTTATTCACTTCGTCGTTGCTCGTTCTCGCTGAGTAATCAAAAAGCAAAAAACTCATCCAAGTTTAGTTCCATGAAAATTGTGCGAATTTTATGTAAGTTTTACGTGGTTGGAGCTCAATTACGCAAAGAGTATTTCAGGTTAAATCACACTGATGACGTGGCCCATTTCTAAATCTGTAGTCTATGAATGAATCCGAGACTCAAGTCTGACGAACATTTTGCGTTTAACTCGAGTTTTAGTTTCATTTAAACCGTTTACCCGTTTGTCCTCTGTGGTTTGGGAACACACCCATGATTCGTAAAGGACTTCTAAACGAGCATGCTATCCATAGAATTCAATCACAGCATCCTTGGCTGGTCGTAGAAGCGACTAAATAAAGGTGGGACCTCTGGACTGACTGGACCCGTAACATCCGTAAAAAACCCAATTGTTAAATATATCAACAAAAAGAAAAATTGATACCGCCAAAAATTTAACCGTTCCCCGCTTATGTTAATGGACACGCAGTTTAGAATCGGTACATGGAACGTGCGGTCGCTATTGATGGCACCGTATCAGCTATAATAGAGTATCGTTTAGAACTCGTTGCTCTCCAAGAAACTCGATGGCCAAAAAGTGGAGATCATGTGTTAAAGGCTATACATTGCTTTATAATTAAAATGACTTCGGTAATCTTGTTGTTGGTTTTATTCTTGGGCCCAAGGTAAAAAATCCTGTTTTAGAGTTCAAAATAATCAAATAAGTTCAAATAAGTTGATAATCTTATGTGTAAACTACGTTTACGCATGCAACTAACCAACCTGACAATCATTTGTGTTCATTCGCCCACTGATGTAAGCCAACCCAAAGATAAAGACTCATTTTACAATAGTTTGGATGATCTGCTGGGATCCATACTGGAGCACAATGTCAGAATAGTGTTTGGTGACTTTAATGTTAGAGCTGGCAAAAATCAAATTGGCTTATGTGAAAACATAGGTCCATACTCCCAACATGATATTGCGACCGATAATGAAGTTAAAGATGATGTACTTTGCGGTCGCTCATGAGTTCATTGTGGCTAGCACATTCTTTCTCCATAAAAATATCCACTTGGAAACATGGACATACCCTTGTAAGACATCCCGCAGTTAAATTGACTACGTGTTAATTACTAAGGGAAGGTTTCGTGTGATCAAAGAGGTAAGATCTTATCGGTCGGCTAACTTACGTTTCAACTGCGAAGGTCTGATAAACGAAGATAAGAAATCAAAATTATGGCATTATGGAAACCAACTCCCGTTTTGATGATGTAAACGCTCCATGGGAGGTATTGAAAACTTCGATTTTCAGTGCTACCCAGGCGACTCTAGGTATGGTACAAAATAAACCCAAAAATGAATGGTTTGATAATGAGTGTCGTCATGAGTGTCGTCTTGAACAACAGAATATAGCCTATAAAGAAGCTCAAAAACGTTTTATAATCCCAGGGAAAAATAAAGCGGTTTGCTAGGAGAACCGCTAGGCGAATTTGTAGACGGAAAAAGCTTGAGTGGTGGAAGGCTAAAGTCTTAAGGGCGCAACAATTTCTTTAACTTCTTTAAAAGAGTTACCGGGCTACACCATACCTTCAGACCTAGGTACATCGCCATTCGGGATCAGGATGGAACCTTCGTATTAACATCCAAGTAGTGATCGACACATGGAAGGATCATTTCTCTGATTTATTCAATGTTCAGACTGCAGAGATGTACATATAGCATATACTCATCTTACAAGGAGTTCACACTGGTTATGCAGAAACTTAAAAGAAACCGTTCTCCTGGGGTTGATTGAATTAAATCCAAGCTCTTGATATTCGGAGTGGATACTTTGTGCAACTATCTTTTCAAACTCGTTCGATTAGTATGGTAAAGCAAAGGTATGCCTGATGAATAGAAAGTGACCGCGTTGTGCCCTATCCTTAAAAAAGGAGATCACACTAAATGAAAAAACTGTCGTGGCTAAGCTCTCTTTTGTGCAGCATACAAATGACTGTCTAACATAATATTGGTGTGAATCACACTACTGGCGGAGGAAATTGTAGGTGACTACCAAGGAAGATTTATTCCAAATCGGTCATCAATTTTTTTCGCTGAGGATGATTTTTTTAAATATTACGACACGTCTCGTGACGTACATCAGGTGTTCTTGGACTTCCAAAACGCCTATGACTCAATCCATTGGGATAGCTTATGGTTTGCTTTGCGATATCTAGAAATGACAGTAAATGGCAGTAAAATGACAGTAATGCAGTCACAATGTTGTGTCAAAGTTGAGAACAAGCTTTCAGGATTTGTTGCAATTAGCTCTGGTGTACAGAAAGGAGATGCTCTGTCCCCGAAACTCTTTAGTCTCATGTTAGAATTTATCTTTCGTAAAAGTGAAACACCTCAGGACAATATCTTGTACCGTCAATCCAACCAGGTCCTGGCATACGTAGATGATATCTGAGTAATTGAACTGTATGGCAACGGTGTTAAACAACGACTGGATCCTTTTTTACATTGCTAGGCTTTCGTTGAAGGACAAGTTAGAATAACTAACAAGTTTCGGATACCTCGAGACTCTTGTCTTTCATGATAACTATATGGGAGGGGATATTAAAGCACGTTTGGCAAACGTGCTTTGTATGCCTTACATCTACTGCTAAAGTCAAAATACCTTGCAAATGCCGACCAGCTGAAGTTGTACAAGGTTTAATTTAGACCCGTTATTATGTATGGGTGAAAGAGCTAGACATTGACGGATGAGTATCAGAGATGATTAATAACATTCGAGAGAAGGATCACACGCTTGTTTGATGGCCCCAAAAGTGACGATGATGATATCTACCGAGTTTTATTCAACCACGAGATCAGGTATTTAATGAAAATTCCTGATCTCGTTCATAAAATAAAATGACAGCAAGTACGCTGGCTTGTGCACGTTCTGCGAGCCGATCCAAAATGAATGGTTCAGCGATCTCTGAGAAGATGGCTCCTTGGGGTAGAGAACGACTTGCCTTCTTCGGATTGTCTAGAACAATAAGAACAAGCTTGGGATCGAGTCCGATGGAGCCAGGATAGTGATACGGTATGGGCCAACAAAGGCATGTAAAAACCGTTCCATTATTTTTAATACAAACCCGTTTACTACTAAGTCTATTTCCTCCTTTTCCAGACCTGTAAAGCTAAGCTGCTTAACTGCGATACCAACACTGTTATTGCTGAAAATCAGGAGCTTCAGTAGGTTTAACATAAACAATGAGAATAATGTGGTGATGTCTTCATTACTTTATGTAGGATAACCTGTTAACGACTAGGGCTCCTTTGTCTTTGACGTGCAATGATATTATGCAATGATGTATAATGACGAAGGCCGCGTTTTCTACAATGTCCAACCTTACAGAACAAAACTCAATGATTTTTTCAAACAATTAATCTGGTGCTCACGGCCTTGCTTAAAGGTAGCGGACTCCAACGAAACAGCTGTTATTTAATCTTTGGTAAATTCATTGCTCTCTATAACAACCAATATTCCTAGTTAAGGCAAGTCTCTAAATCCGATCATTTAAGAAGTTTTGTTCTCTCAGCTTCCTCCTCTCATTGTAATTATAAAATCACATCAAGGTGGCCACAAACAAAAATATCAAGAAGTATTGGTTATAGCCTAAAAACTGCCCAGTGCTAATACACGAAAATGAAAATTCAAGGAATCAATTAGATATCTCAACGAAACATAATTTTTTTGAAATAGACTGAAGTTTTCAAATTTACAAAGCAACATCTTCAAAGCAACCTAATCTTTCACGCCTAAACTTTTCAACAAATGAAAGATTTCATTTATGTCCACCAAGGTTGTGAATGTTTTGAAAAAATCATTCCAATCAATTGTCAAATTTGACAAATTGAGATACTTACCATGTGAATTGTTTTCCTATAGATCCAAATCATGTTTCCAAACAGCATCTTTCGTACCTCTTACACTTTCAGTTTTCGATATTTTTTTTTAGCATATCGAAGATTTTTTCAATAAATTTAGTTATGATGAATGGCTCGGGGGTCGCAAAACTTTACAGTCATATCTGAAGGATGGTACTTCAACTCTTTCCGAAATCACAAAACTAAAAAATGACCCTCGTATATAAATTGGTAGTTATTATAGTGTTTTTTTTATATATATAGTAAAAATACCATAAAACTAGAAAAGGCAATCGTACAAATACTATCAGTACAGCAATAAATCATTTATTGTTTGGATCGGATATACTCGTATACATAAAATTCCGGATATTGAAGTAGAAAATTGAAAATTGAAAATTTCAATGGTTTTAAAATTTCATAACGGTTGAAAAAATATCGTTACATCAATTGAATAAAATTGTTTTGTTAGATTTTCATTGTTGATGGAATATGTAAATAAACGGGCGAACCAATATGCAGCCGTAGGAGAGGGTGATATAATATATTATAGTAGTTATGTTTTGTCAACTTTTCTAAATTGAAAAAGTTTTAATTTGAAATGAATTGCAAAATAATTGCGTATACATGAAAATTTGAAAGGTACATATTGTTAAGGGATACTTTTATACTTCAAAACAAGCGCACAAGCCGTTTAATCAAATAATACTAGCAAACATTATTTTCCCGTTATCGCTGCTAGCTGATAAAGTGGACAGCTAGAACTTCTAGTAGGCAACTCCGTTTAGATAATCGGTATTTTTTTCCTGAAAGCGTAAGCGAGCGTCTTAATAAATATTGGTGGTTATCAAACAACTATGTGTTCTTTTAGTCACGGTAATGGACATGTAAAATCATGATAAACTATCAGTTTTTTATACCCTAATATATTTCAATTTAGCTAAACAATGCCATATAATGACATAAAAACATAGATATTCTAGAAAGTATCTCTTCCAAAAAGACTGGACTCTTGTTTTCAAAATTAGCCATCTGGACAATCGATTCTCGGAAACATCAATTGTCTTTTCAAAATTGGTTCCATTGAAGTTTCTATCAAGAAATGTTCCAGTGTTAATATCTGTTAACATTAATTCATACAAGTAGCATATAACAGACAAAAATTCAAAGTACTTTCTATCTGAAAAAACAAAATTTCCACAGACTTTGAACGTGGAAAGTCGAAAGCGAATTAGAAGTGCCATTATATATATCCTATTTTGACTTGAATTCTGAAAGCAAAACATTATTTGTAGTGTCACTTATTAACTTTCATGCTTGGTCCAAAATCCACCTATCAAAACTTGATCCATTTATGCTAGATAAAACCTTAAAGGCGAATGTACGTATGTAGATATAAAATATAAAAAATATCCGCATAGTAACCAATCAAATCAACCCATATAATCCATGTGACTAGCTTCACCAATCAAATCACACGTTTGAGTGTAATGATGTGTAATGATGGAATGACGTGTAGCAAAATAAAAACAAAGTAAAAACGGAAATACAATTTTTGAAATTTGTTTTTAATTGGAATATGGAAATTTTTGTCCGCATACGAGTACTTGGATTGGTGACACTAGTCACATGGTTTATGTGTGTTAATTTAATTGGTTACTTTGCGGATATTTTTTATATTTTATATCCGCATACGTACTTTCGCCTTAATGTGAAGTATTTCTGTATGCAACAAATGCATATATATAATTTTTAATAAAGGTTTGATGACCAGTACCCCTCATTGCCGTTTTGTATATAGGCCTCGCAAAATCATTGCGATAATTTTAGAATGGCTACGTAGGATGGATAATATAATAAAAACATTCGAACTCGGAAAAAAATTAAAATTGCAACGAAACTTTTTTTACGGACAACACGTGTTGAATTCGTGTTGTAGACGAATACGCTGGCATGCATACGATGATGAAGTATCCGCATAGTCGCAAATGGTATAATCAACTCGTATTTGAAATGCACTATAATTGTTTTGACAGTCTGTAATACTGCCAATTGTTTCTTATAATAATAACAAAAAATTTAAGTAGATGTGAAGTATCGATTATTAAGTTAAATTTTGTGTAAGCGATTTATAATATTTGGAGTGGAAATAACAGTTGGGATTGTGACCGTGAGTTATGTGCTAATGCCAAACATACTCCCTTCAAAACGAAATTAAAAATTAAAAGAAATTTTTTTTAATCTGCAATATCCAAAGGTAATTTGGATATTTTACCAATAGGTCTTTTGAGCGTTGATGATTTGCAGTAATTCCACGAGTAGCTAAATCTGCTGGATTTTCATCAAATCTGGATTTTCAGAGGGGCGCTGAATATGCTAACTCGCTGGCGGGACTAAATCCATGAAATTGGATTTTCACTTGAACCTTAACTTACACGTGAACCTGGGTATTTGAATGTAATTTAACTGATCTTGATTTTTCTGCCATTTGCGTTGTAAATCAACTGATAAAGGATCATCCCATGAATGTCAGGTTAAGCATAAAGTCTGCAGGAATATTTTTGAGCTAACTGTAAATGGACGAGACATCCAAATGGGTCAAATATTTGAGATGCGACAAAGCATCTTCCTAGCACATCCTCAAACGTATTACACCTTTTCTTGCGATAGGAATCTTTGCTCGCTTCAATGTTTTGTGCTTTAAATATTTAGGATTAACAATAGATTCACAACTAAATTGGAAGCCTCATATCAATAACACTAGGAAGCGTGTAATCTAAGCCATACTTAAATTGTATAACCTTAGTAAAGTTTGCCCAAGAGTTAGATTAAGGAAACTATACCATGCCCTAGTAGAATCAATAGTAATGTACGGCATATCTAGTTGGGGCGGTACATAGCTGCGTGTGCTACCTAAAATATGAAAAAAGTAACCGCACCAAGTAACATATCTATTTCCTTCCTTTCTGGAAATGTTGTATCCGCAAGTGGCAGATCGAGCCCTTTAATTTAATCTGTGATTATCTCACCAGTTGATATTAACACAGTTACTTTTGCTGACCATACCAGTGATAAAGTACCAGTATATAAAAAATATTAATTTGAACGCGACAGTGAAAATAAAAGGTTTACTGACTGTATATTTTATTCTCCATGCTTGTTTATAATTATATTGTTTCCAGGTGTAAGTAAACGACCTCCGGGGGCCATATTGATATTGTTGGGCCTCGCTCGGATGTGAGTATATTGGTTGTGATTTTGTCATCTGTAATCACACTCGACTTTCGCTTATAATTAGATGTGCCGTTTACCGAGATTCTCCTCGTGTAGCTGAGTGAGCAGCCTGGGCACATTTTCTGCATTGGTACCTTAATGTCAGGATGATTGCAGCACCGATAAGTGTCCATAAGATAATGTTTGACACAAAATAATGGTGGATGTGATGAGGAGTTAGAGTTCTGGATTCTTCAATTCGTAATGAGCTGATGTCATTTTTCAATTGAGTAGTGTCTGGAGTAGTGAAAATAAAGCTGGAGTGTTGCGCTATTAACGAGGTGTTAATTCCATTATGTATAGGATGTGATGTTAAATGCTGGAATAAAGGAACCATCTTGACTGGTGGTCTTGGTGCTAACTGCAGATAGGTGTAGATCGAGAGTTTCCTTTGGATAGATTTTCGAATTGCAAATAAAATCGACGGTTAGTATCTCGTCGACTCCGAAGACTCGTTGAATTGGTGCGTGTAACTTGATAAAGTAATTCTGCAGTGGTGCTACCGTTATATGGCAGCTCTCATGTTGAACCGGAATGTTTAAAAACATGGAGATTTCACATTGGGCGTATTTGCCATGGCGGCAATATAGCGTAGGGAAGTCACATAATACAAGACTGCAATTATCTTCGCTCCCGATACCGATCGACCAAAGTGTATTGGGGTTGATGGATGAATGGTTAAGTGCGCATTATTGATGATAATTTGCACGAATAATGCTTCGTATAGTTGGTAGTTTCATAATTGCACTACAGACAGTTCGATCGCTACGATAGCATTCGAGTTGGTTATTCTTTTTCACCGTCATCAGCCGGTAGATATACTGCAGTTTCAGCATCCATGGCCTAGACTAACAGTCGCTTTAGGATATTGGCCAGCTGATTTTCTAGTTGCACTGGTGATAATACCGAAGGGTGAATGATGTGGTGCTGAGCCCCGAGGAGTACGTCAACCAGTTCTTTCTGGGTCTCATTGAGGTGTGTAATGGAAAGTCCTACTTGTAGCGAGAAAGAAGTAGCACACTCAACATATTATCTTGATAGGTGTGGTATTCGTTCATCTGCATCAGCTCCATTTTTAACTACCGTTGGGCTTCCATTAACTGCTGTAAATGTTGTTTTGTTTTATTTTGTTGCTTTAATAATTTTAGCGTGTTGTCGTGGATTAAGATTTTATTCTGCAACAGCCGTAATTTACGTTCCTCATTTAATTGTATTAGCTCAAATTAATTTTCGTATCGTTTGACTTCTCGTTGTGATAATATTCCGAACATATCCCCTAAGAAGTGACCGATCTAGTCACCTACTCCTCGTTTTATCCACCGATGGTTAAAGTTGTCTACCTTAGAAATTGACTTGTTCGATATTAGTAAACTGCCAGTGTACTTGTTGTAATATGAGGTCGCATTTGATGAGTGTGACATTCCTGTAGGCCTGCTCGGGTTTATTAAGGCTTCTTTCAACGTCTTGCATCTCTTGCCAATAGCTGGACATGTTGTTCCGTATTAACAGCTCAATGGGTGGCTAACAGTTCTACTTTGCTGACTTCGGGTTTATTAAGGCTTCTTTCAACGTCTTGCATCTCTTGCCAATAGCTGGACATGTTGTTCCGTATTAACAGCTCAATGGGTGGCTAGCAGTTCTACTTTGCTGACTTCGTCGAAATACATTCCCGAGCTAGATATTGGCTTGCTTGAAGAAAGAATAGTTTTTTTGTAAAGGAAGCCTTGACACTTTGGTGATGAGTGTCTTGATATTAAGATTGTCAACGGTTTTCATAGTTACCACCGGAGTCAGTCCATCGTTTCCTGGATGAATGGCTTAAATCCGGCCTAACTTCCATCTTGTTGGTGTTTGTAATTCATTTCGGCGTAGAACATTATCCTCAGGTGTAAGGTTTGAGGTCTATCACCATTTCGGTAGTTGTTGTAAAGGGTGTAAATAATCTGACATCCATTTAATGCTATGTAATGCTATATATTTGTAATGCTATATATTTAATGCTATATATATAATGCTCCTGCAGTTGCAACTTGCATAGTTGGTACTGACAGAAGAAAATTGAAATGCCTTGTCTGCTACCAGTCTAGAATTATTAAATCTTGACTGCAGCAAGCTCCACGCCACTTCGTAATTATCGCCTATTGTTGACAGGTTGCTAGTTAATTGAGCAGCACTTTCCTGTAAGTGCATTACTTCTACATGGCTATGATTGACTTAAATATTTTGTCTTTTGAATGCCTATTTTGCATATCAATTTATTAAACCTGCATGATAAGAAAAATAAATGATTTTTGTTCCAAAATATCTACAATATTTTTCTTAATAATTGCCATATACTTCCGCACGTGCTTAACCTAATAAGCGAACCTTTTTGACAAGTTCAAAGGAAATAGTGCCAATACAGGAGCTTTGAACATTTTATCTGGTTAGTTACAGTCCCTACGATTTTTGTGCCTTTTCACTAAAAAAATTTTACATGGTAAAAATTTAGGTCCCGATAATGTGTTGCTATACTTATAGATCTTAAATTTGCTATTCCGTAAGACCTTATTTTAAGGCGACTTTTATGTAAATTTACTTTTAAAAATTCAGGAAACTTTTAGTGAACAACAAGTGAGGCAATGTCAGTTTTTGTTGCAAATAACTTTAAATTCTTAAAAATTTATTTTACAAAAGTTTGGTCAAATTTAAGGTACAAACAAAGACTTTTGTAGTACTGGCATCTATTGACATATTGCTTGAACTAACACTATATCGAAAAGTTTAGTTTCAAAAATCTTCTGAGGCACACAGCATTAAATTAGGGATTTATGTCTAATTGTTGACTGTAAATGTTACATCCTTTAGCAACATGTTAAAGTTGCCTAATAAAGTTTGATGTACAAACTATTTACAGTTCTTTTACACTAAAATGTTTAATATTTTGATAGTTAAAATTAATGAAAGCAGATTTTTTTACTGTTATTTTTTTATTTATTTGGAAACTTACCAGCACTTTATAAATCAAGTAACTTCGATTAATCTAATTATACGGATGCTTTATTATTGTATGTTACCTGGTTTATAGCTGTTAACTCATTTAAAGTAAAACAAAATACGGTTTGAAAAATTATCACAGATTTATTCACTTTTTTTCAAATCGGTAGTTTTTAACCAGTTACAACTATTACTTTACATCTTCCAACTTTTCTTTCCCTTTACATGTTGTGAAAGAATTTTGCCGTCCACATAGTCTATTTACATTCATCTCGAACCATCGCAAAGTTGCCTTTAGTTTTGGCATCCATTGTCTCGCAGGCCTTGCTCGACGTCTTCACACCAAGCTAGTCACCAACGTTTGGTGATATTTTTCAAGTATTATGACTATTTACAAAAACGATATTTGAGCTTTTCAACGTGTCATTACACGCTGTGGTTTGAATCTGAAAGTAAATAAAACATATAAAAAAGTTAATTGCCGATTTATGGTCTTTTTCAATGTTATGCTAGTTTTTAAATTGTTAATAAAACACGTGTTAAGTATTTGATAAGTATTTGCATTTTTATTTTAAATAAAAGTAGTTAACGGTTCCGGTTTAATTACCATCTGCTGCTTAATAGGGTAATTTACTATTATTGTGAATCATTGAGAAAAACTAGAAAACTTTTGCTTTCCAATATTTCCATAAGATCTAATGGTAGGTTAAGTAAGGCTTAGGTAAGGTGGTTGTCAAACAGAGATGTGGCATAGACCCAAAAAGATCCATAGTCCTACCACAACGAATTTTCTTATCACCTCTCGCTACTGAAAACAATTCGAGCTCCTGACGAAGCGATGAATATCCCTAACACTCACTCCGCTGAGGTTTATGAGATCACACAGGACATTAGCTCCTAGAAATGTAAGCCTGTTCTGAACCGGGCTAGGAAAAGTGGAGAGATAGTGGAGAACATTTTCCTCCTCCTCTTCATCCATGCAACCACGACAGTAATCATGAGAAAGAATACCAAATCTACTTGCATGCTTACTAATGAGACAGTTACCAATACTTAATAGATATTAGTTGGTTAGACCTGACTAATTCGAGTAAAGGCCAAATCTGCCACGTAATGACGCATGCCTTATGCTTTGACCTCCTTTCATTTGTGATTTTATAGGCTTCTTCCTTAAGAAGTAGCTTACACGTAGAAAGTGGTACCCCAATATTAGCCTTACTTGGCAATATGTGACAAGAAGTACCCAGTCTAACAAGTACATAGGCTTTAATATTCCCCGTTATGTTGAAATGCCCTGGCACCCACATAAGATGGACCTTGAACTGTTCAGCCATCTCGTTAAGAGATGAGAGACAGTTCCGGGTTACTTTCGACGTGAGAAAGCCTGATTGTTGGACTTTGATTGCAGCCTGACTGTCCTTAAAAATGCCAATATCCCTTACAGATATTACATTATGCTTCATCCAATCTATGACCTCCTTAATTGCAATGAGCTCTGTCTGAAAAACACTACAGTGATCAGGCAGGCGAAAAGAAAGTTTTAGATTTAATTCCTCGCAGAAAACCCCACAGCCAGCTTTACCATCCATCCTCGAGCCATCCGTGAAAAATTAATCGCATCGGCCTTCATAACTGCTTTACTCGCCTAGTCCTCCCTGGAGAGAATATCAGTTATAAATTTAGCCTCGAGGTACGATTATGGGATCGTACAGTCGATTGATTTGGAAATTATTTTATTATTTAGAATAGATGAGTGCCCCTTAATATTGCAGGTCCACGGGGAAATTAATATGAGTCTATCAGCTGAACAAGCAGCCATCTGTTTAGCTAAAATATCAAGATGGATAAAATGAAAGAGAATTTCCAGTGCCTGAGTAGAAGTGCTTGTATCGGGGTAAGGTCGATGAGATCTTATTTAAAAGCCTGTTTTAAAGATCTGACCTTTACGCTTCTTTCCAAGTTGATATAGAAATGCTGGATGCAATGTCCGGAGTAGGGTTAATTAAATAGTTTAGTCCAAGTACTTTGGTTCTTATAAAGTTTTTATTACAGCTGATTTATATTTTTATTTTGTTGTTTATCGATGAACGATTGTAGCGCAAGAGAGCGTTTTTATTTATTTTTGTTACTTTTACAAAAGATATTACATGAAATAATAAATGCCTGATACGACATCTATGTTCGAACATTGGTATCATACACCACTTAAGTTACATGTAACTATGATGCAAACGTCAATCAATATTTTGTGACGTATGCATTGGATGTCAAATATATTTTAATAACAATAACAATATAAGGTAATATTATAAACTTTCAATAATTAATTTTAACATAAATTGACTAATATTAGTTTCTATTTTAGATTGTAAATTATTTATGGTGAAGCCATCAAGTGCAGCTGAATAAGATAAGTTTATAAATTGGTTATTTGAAATGATTCTACTTTAAATTTCCCTTTTTCTTTCTAGCGGCTAAACAGTGCTTCTAAGTGCACCACTAATACACAGGGTGGCATTTCGTTGAACTTTCATCAACAACTTTTGGTTAGCCTTAGTACTTAGAGATAGCCACCAAATTGAGACTCCGTTCATTGAAACAGGTCTAATTACAGAGGTATAAAGCCAGTGTACGATACGGGGACTAAGCCTCCATCCTTTCCCAATGGCATTTTTACAGGAGTATAGCGCTACAGTCGGTTTTTTTACTCTTTCCAAAATATGAGGCTTCCAAACAGTTTGTTGTTCACAATAAGACCCAAGAATTTTACTGTATCAGTGGTTTTCAAACCTACTTCGTTATGAGTGGGTGGGTCAAAAAATGGAAGTTTATACTTCTTGAAAAAAATAACCACTTCAGTTTTAAGTGAATTAACATTTAAACCGCACCTATTTGATTTGTCCATTTGTCCATTTGATTAGAATACCAAGGGCATTCTGCATAAGATCTCTCATGTCATAAGAGGGTAAATCCTTAAAATTTTAAAATATATTCATTTAAAAATAAGCGCTGCCTGGTTGCGGAAAATCAATTTGTCAGGTTACTTTATGACATGTGGCACCGTCCTGCTTAAACTTCACATATTTTTGGAAATAACACATCTTTTAATTCGTTAAATATTCGCCATCATATTCCAATATCAAAATCCATTTAAAGAGACAGGAACCCCAGATTCGCCTTCAAAACTATTCTGCCGATTACTTTACCTGCCCAAAACCACACCATACCATCAATTTCTCTGGGTGCATTTTTATACCGTGTCCTCGATTCAAATATTTATACCACTGCGTAAGATGCATTGCAAAAGACAATTTAAAGACGCAATCCAAAGGTAACTGCGGTTTAAACGCAGCTTAACACAACTATACCAACATTCACAATGCATCAAGGAGGATTACTTGACACGATGCGAGAAGGAAGTTTCTCTACCATCCCAAAGGATGCGATAAGCTGCCAAAAATAGACATATACTGATTTTAACGTATATATAATGGATTTTGACCTTCAAGGACCAGTTTTTGTCATCCGTGCATAACAACTCAATACTAACAAACGTCCAAAATTTTCAGTGCTTAAAGGAACTGCTGCGCAATTATGCTGCGAATTTATTAGGGTATATTCCAGTTACTAGGTCTATAAATATATTATAATTGGCTAAGAAGAAACTCTCTGTTAGATACGACAACTGAAGTCTACTGATTACACTTATATCTATTAAAGCAATTCATTTGTCAATAAAGAAATGCCCAAAACGTGCCAAGTAATTTGCGATACGTTTGATGAGATTATCGAAAGCGAAATAAATGAGGAAATATGCAGAGAGATGAGACCCATGACTTATTAATATAATTCTGCAAAAGTTGAGTACAGACACACAAATGCAATAAGCGATTAAAAGCATTGATGCAGAGTACAACATAGGTGCAGCATAGGTGCTATTTTAGGGGTATATGAGCAAAAACAAACTGTTTCAAAATTATAAGCACGAACTTATACCACGCACAAGATACAACCAACTGTGCTACAAAGCCATGAATCAAATGCGAAGAATATTATAAACTCTACAAGTGCTTGTAATACCATGACCTCAGTTTATCACATAAACGGGAATTAGAAGCTAGCGATAGAGTTGGTTTCAACTTTAATTTTATAAGACATAGATCTACTATTTATTTATCAAGAAGGAGTACTTATGCATCAAGAAAGAGTGCAGCTTTGAAAATACACAGAGGTGAAAAGCTTAACTGATAGTCAACCGCTATCCTCAGTGTTGCCGACAGTATATGCTAAAGACATGTTTGCCAATGATCACTGCTGTCGAGTATTGATCGACTAAGGATTCAAAGCTTACTTAATTACTCAATCATGAATGGATAGGCTGCAACTATACATACCTTGCCTTAACCACCGAATTCCTATCATATAGACATAGCGTTAAAATGCTATACAACAAAGGAGCAAACATCACTTACAACCACATCACTATTAAATACTGACTTTGCTACAGTGGCCAACGTGCTCATCTTAGACTAATTAACATCAAAGCTACGCCAAAGCTAAGTACTGAAATCCCCAAGAGCTCGATCGAGCTAAAATCAAAACAAATTGCTGATCGTTTTGAACATCACTGATTTTTGATCACCTAAAGATGGAATTATTTTATCAGGAGCGTGGCTTGACTTTATATACTTGATACCATTTGGTAAGGATATTTTGGACATCCTAGAATATTTATTCGATGTTATGAATTATTGATCTATACAATTTTATACGAAAATTATCTTTGAGACTTTGCCAGTCGAGAGAGTAGCCCCAATAAATCCATTCACGTATACTGAGTGTGGACTTTGGTCGCAAAATTAAAGTTTCACTTCTAGCATGTCACTTAAATATAAATGTCTAAGCTCTCAGTTTGCGACCAAAATCCGCAATCTAGAGTTGGCATGTCAGGGCAAATTTTTATATATTGCTACAAAAACAGGTAGAGGAGCAAAATTCATTATAGAGCTGACATAGTAATTGTAGTTGTTTACAAGTTGCTCAAGGCAGTTATCTATAATTGACTGGTAATTTGACAAATGATACGTTTTAAGTCGCACTCAAGCGGTTTTTTAGCAAGAAGGCCTGCCTTCCACTGTAACATGTGACAATGGGAGTAATTTCGATGAAGTGAAGATCGATGAAGTGGGCCATTAGCAATATGGTTATCAATAAAATAGGTATCCTTTAAAGGGTTGGTAAAGAATTTGATTTATAGAAGTGATCCGTACAAAGATATTTAACGAAAAACATTATTAAGTGTACCGAGAAAAAAGTCTAATATAAAAAAATAATATCATTTTTCGCCAAATAATTTTCAAAACCCTTTTATTGCTAATTTCATGTCATTTATGATACTTGTTTGGGATTACGTATTATCGAATGTCCTGCGTTCTGGACATCCCATTTTAGGTTTATTATGCCTATTAATTGCTGAATTACTGTTTATTCTACAAATTTTGGAAGACATGATTTGGTTGAAATTTTTCTTCGGTTGCTTTGCATGGTAACATTGGATTCTAGGAAATGATTGAAATGGAACACCGTGTCTTTTCAATTCAAAATGGTTTTGGAAGATTTTAAAGGAAATCGACAATATATCATGCGGTTAACTCTTGTTTTAAATGTCATTAGCTATGCCTTTTAATCAACCTTCAAGGTCCAACTCTCATTCTCATAGGAGTCAACGAATCTAACTAGCCTGTACAACTCCAGGAATATTTTATCCTCCAGATAGGAAAATAAACGGCTTATCACAAAAACGGAAGCGCATCTTACTAGATCAGCAAAGATCAACACTAAGAAATCTTAGGACTCTTAGGTGTAAGAAGAAATTAGCGACATGAGGAAACCTATAAGCTGGAGTAAATTTAACTCCAGTTGAATTTACCAGTTGAATTATGGCAAGTTTTTCTTTGAAATATAATTAAGCTATAAAGCCCTTTGTGTTCAAAAACTTAACGCAGGAGATGCCGGACAGCCTTAGACTCATGGAAAAGGAAATCTACTAAAATCTGCTGGGCTGATCCTTATTTTATACTCCCGGCCCAATTTATTTCATACGAGATGCGGACTATTATGCTGAAATTCTTATGAGTGCTAAAGTAAATTCCTCCTCTGCCAAACAAATTGCGTGCAACAAAAATTAGGCCGGATAATTGTAGGCAATACATCAATCGACTGACTCAATTCAACAGTGATCCAATCAATGACAATCAGAGCTGTTGATTTACATAGTCAATAGAAATATCTTCTGAGAATTCAAAAATGCTTCCCGTAAATGAACATTCACAAAAGAAAATTTTATTTGTGAACATTTTAAAACTATCACAAACTATCACAAATGACCGATACTCAAGTTTCCGTTTGGCATTGCTGCGCCAAAACGATTCCAATGGCACGTCTGCTACAAGAGAAAAAACGTCTTAATATAATATTGGATCAGAAACCGTAAAAGTAATATAATATGCTCTGATATAGCATAATAAAAAGTAAGTGAAAATACGCAAGTGCTGATTAAAATAAAACATCATACCACTATCTTCTCCACATTCGGAGGACCCTGGAAATCAGCTATTAAGTCATTGAAATATCACCTAAAACGGGTTTTTAGAAACACAGCTCTATATTATGAAAAACTATCAACTGTTGCAACGCAAATTGAAGCATTTCTTATTACTCGACCTTTCGCAACTTTTTCATACTAACCAAAGGCGTTAATCTAAAGCCAGGACAATTTGGCTAATTATTACTCCAGAATAAAAATTTTAAAACTGCCATCCATTGATAGAGGCTACTCCAAAAGATGGTTTAAGACTTTTAAAACCATTGGTGAATTTGGGAGATTCCAACGAAAATTGTAAGTAAGTAGTCACATATTAAAACCACTAAAGTCTCCTTTGCTTGGCGTCTGGGCAGGAAGATTTTCAAAAAGGAAGATTGAATCCCGCCTCCTTAAAAATATATTGCTAAAACAATCAACAAAAAAGACCTGGACTTGAGCCCCCGCTCAAATTTACGGAGATGCGATTAAGGATTGACTCATGAAATATGCAGTCGCTGAGAAAACAGAGTACGTTAAATGGCACTGTATTAGTCATAAAAGAGTTTTGTTTGGTACTCGTTGCTTTCCAAGAAACTCGATGACCAAAAAGTGGAGACTATGACAGCCAAGGTTATATGCATTCGTTTACAGTAAATATGGTGTTGGGTTTCTTCTAGAACCAACTAAAACAAAATTAACAAAGATGAATATTTCAAAAGAATCATAAATTCCTGGATTTAGAATCCCAGACGCATTGATGACTTAATTGTTTTGTTATATAGGTATCTATTTTTGAATATATTTCGTCCCAACTAAAGCAAACACCATTTACAAACAAATATCATCAACAATCAACCATTCACAAAAGGCCATAGAGAATTGAGAAAACGTTAAAATAAATGAAAACAAAGTCGAGATGAAAACCATTTTGTTGTTGTCAATGAATGAAGACTAAAACAAATGCAATCATGTATGATATCTACATGTAAACCTCTGCCAGAATATGTAAATTTTTCAAACTGATATAAAGACATTTTTTGTGCATATAGAACTACGAATATATTATGCATTGCATGTACTCTTCGATTGTTGTTGTATTATCAATTTGTTGTTTTAGCATATATGTGAATGGATATGCAGAATGACGTAAATTTATTGCACAACCCTATTATGCATTTAACTACAAGTCTACACATAATCTTTTTTAAATGAATTATGTTGTCATTTTCATGCTGATTTTGTATATTTTTTATAAAGCACCTGTAAGTGAACATCGTCAAGATGTTAAAAATTATATTAACAATTTTATTACTATATACAGATGACAATATAGTTTTCTATTTTTTGCAGAAAACATTCTTAAACATTTAATTGAATCATAATGATTGTAACACATTAAGCACCGGGTGGGGTACTGAGGTAAAATGAATGGTTTTGGATTTCTAGTACAAAAGACAGTAATTGTACAGCAAACAAATACTAATAGGTGACAAACGTTCGTCGTACTCATATTCTCAACCTTTTTTATGTATGGGTTTTTATGGGTTTAAAAAGGAAGTTTGATAACCAATTACATTTTTATAGAGAGGACGAGGATAAACAAACATCAAAAATATTATTCTATATATTCTCAATGAATATTTAATTTCGACCAACTGATATTAATTTTTAGACCACCTTAGACTGCAGCTATATAAAGGCTACTGTAGATTTAAGTTAAATTGATGCAAAAGGTCGCCAAAAGCTTAGAAGAAGCAAATTCCAAATCTGCCATTTCGTCAAAAAGAAGCTCGAGTTACATCATTAAAAAAGTTACTCATGTTGTTTGTGTTCACTTAAATAATACAATTCCCCGGCTAGTGGGCTGATTGTCTTCAATTTTATGTAAACCAGTCAATATGCGTATGCTGAAGGACAGCTTTGCTGCTTTAGTTTCAGTATTTTCACTGACCTCTTTTTTAATGATAGGCTTTTTTCCATTAATCACGAATATACCTTCACTTTGCCATACTAATCGGTTAAGGTCAAAAAGATCCTCCAAATATCAAATGCTTGGAATTAATGCAATCAACCTCAGTTGAATGGTATTTTTTTATATCCGCATGGCCAGAGTGAATTTTTCGTAGGAAGGCTCATATATGCAAATCTTCACAGTAAGTATTGGACAACTTTTAAATACAGCGTTTCCTTCCAAGTGTTTGATACTGTATCAAGGTTAACACGGAGGTTTCCATCCTAATCCTGAATGACCTTAGATCTAGATCTGCAGATATGGTACAGCCCGCTGACTCCTTGAAAGAGGTTACGTGCCTTCAATTATTCATGGTTTTCCATCTACAAATTTGGTTGGCGGTTCTTCTCGCAAGTACCATTTTAAAGTTCTGTGCGACTGTAAAACGTATTTGCGTTTCTTTATATGCCACTTTCTGTTGCTTGACAGCAACAAGTATATCTTCTCATCAAACCAATCATTTTTAGATTTTACAGTCCGATCAATAAAAACAATCATTTAACAATTTTGTATTATTATATTATTATATTATTATATTATTATATTATTATATTATTATATAATTATATTATTATATTATTATATTATTATATTATTATATAATTATATTATTATATTATTATATTATTATATTATTATATTATTATATTATTATATTATTATATTATTATATTATTATATTATTATATTATTATATTATTATATTATTATATTATTATATTATTATATTATTATATTATTATATTATTATATTATTATATTATTATATTATTATATTATTATATTATTATATTATTATATTATTATATTATTATATTATTATATTATTATATTATTATATTATTATATTATTATATTATTATATTATTATATTATTATATTATTATATTATTATATTATTATATTATTATATTATTATATTATTATATTATTATATTATTATATTATTATATTATTATATTATTATATTATTATATTATTATATTATTATATTATTATATTATTATATTATTATATTATTATATTATTATATTATTATATTATTATATTATTATATTATTATATTATTATATTATTATATTATTATATTATTATATTATTATATTATTATATTATTATATTATTATATTATTATATTATTATATTATTATATTATTATATTATTATATTATTATATTATTATATTATTATATTATTATATTATTATATTATTATATTATTATATTATTATATTATTATATTATTATATTATTATATTATTATATTATTATATTATTATATTATTATATTATTATATTATTATATTATTATATTATTATATTATTATATTATTATATTATTATATTATTATATTATTATATTATTATATTATTATATTATTATATTATTATATTATTATATTATTATATTATTATATTATTATATTATTATATTATTATATTATTATATTATTATATTATTATATTATTATATTATTATATTATTATATTATTATATTATTATATTATTATATTATTATATTATTATATTATTATATTATTATATTATTATATTATTATATTATTATATTATTATATTATTATATTATTATATTATTATATTATTATATTATTATATTATTATATTATTATATTATTATATTATTATATTATTATATTATTATATTATTATATTATTATATTATTATATTATTATATTATTATATTATTATATTATTATATTATTATATTATTATATTATTATATTATTATATTATTATATTATTATATTATTATATTATTATATTATTATATTATTATATTATTATATTATTATATTATTATATTATTATATTATTATATTATTATATTATTATATTATTATATTATTATATTATTATATTATTATATTATTATATTATTATATTATTATATTATTATATTATTATATTATTATATTATTATATTATTATATTATTATATTATTATATTATTATATTATTATATTATTATATTATTATATTATTATATTATTATATTATTATATTATTATATTATTATATTATTATATTATTATATTATTATATTATTATATTATTATATTATTATATTATTATATTATTATATTATTATATTATTATATTATTATATTATTATATTATTATATTATTATATTATTATATTATTATATTATTATATTATTATATTATTATATTATTATATTATTATATTATTATATTATTATATTATTATATTATTATATTATTATATTATTATATTATTATATTATTATATTATTATATTATTATATTATTATATTATTATATTATTATATTATTATATTATTATATTATTATATTATTATATTATTATATTATTATATTATTATATTATTATATTATTATATTATTATATTATTATATTATTATATTATTATATTATTATATTATTATATTATTATATTATTATATTATTATATTATTATATTATTATATTATTATATTATTATATTATTATATTATTATATTATTATATTATTATATTATTATATTATTATATTATTATATTATTATATTATTATATTATTATATTATTATATTATTATATTATTATATTATTATATTATTATATTATTATATTATTATATTATTATATTATTATATTATTATATTATTATATTATTATATTATTATATTATTATATTATTATATTATTATATTATTATATTATTATATTATTATATTATTATATTATTATATTATTATATTATTATATTATTATATTATTATATTATTATATTATTATATTATTATATTATTATATTATTATATTATTATATTATTATATTATTATATTATTATATTATTATATTATTATATTATTATATTATTATATTATTATATTATTATATTATTATATTATTATATTATTATATTATTATGATGATGATTCTTCGATTTTGGCCTACTATGGACCACGTGAAATAACTTCTCATGATTGATTTTCTCTCTTCTTTCTTCCCTTCCAGTACTCTTTCATTCTTTCTCCATGCTGTTTCTTTCTCTCTTCCGTCCATTTTGCTCCTGTTTTCTTTTTTTTCTTTTCTTGAAAACCCTGGAATCCTCTGATCTTCTTTCTGAATTCTTCTCTTCTCTCCACCTCTTCTCCATCTATTTCCATTTCTTCCATGTCTTTCCTGACCTCCTTGATCCATGTCATTTGTGTTTTGGTGTTTCTATCGAAGTAGTTGAATATTCTCTTCGTCAATCTTCCTTCGTCCATTCTTTTTATATGTCCGTAGAAGGTTACTCTTCTTCTTCTCATTGTGTCTGTTATTTTTTCTGTTTTTTTGTAGATCTCTTTGTTGCTTCTCAGTTTCCATTTTCCATCTTCATATTTTGGTCCCAGGATTTTCCGTATAATTTTTCTCTCCTTTTTTTCTATCTCTTCTATTTGTCTGGCTGTGTTAAGCGTAAGGCATTCTGAGGCATAGAGGCCTTCTGGTTTAATAACTGTATTGTAGTGTCTTAGTTTTGCGTTAATGGATATGGACTTTTTATTATATATATTTTTTGTCAATTGAAATGCCAGTTCCATTTTTCTTGCTCTTGTAAGGACTGCTTCTTTGTCCAGGGCATTTGGTTGGATTAATTCTCCCAGGTATTTGAACTTGTTGACCCTCTTGATTTTACCATATTTTGTTGTGATCTGTCTTGGTGCATCTTTTCTGTTTGTCAAATATTCTGTCTTTTCATATGATATTTGTAATCCAGCCTTCTCTGCCGTCTCTTTCAGTATATTGATTTGTCTTCTAGCGTCTTCCATGTTTTCTGCTAGCACGGCCAGGTCGTCCGCAAAAGCCAGACAGTCAATTTCAAGGTTATCTTTCTTTCTTCCTATTTTTAATTTGGGAATTCCTTCCTCCTCCATTCTCTTCCTCCATTCTCTCATTACCTTCTCCAGTACACAGTTGAAGAGTAGTGGGGAGAGCCCATCTCCCTGTCTCACTCCTGTTTTGATCTCAAAAGGTTCTGAGATCTCTCCCATAAATTTTACCTTTGACTTTGTGTTTGTTAGGGTTTTTCTTGTGATTGCGATTGATTTGTCATCGGCTCCGAATTCTTCCAGGGTATTGAATAGTGTCTCTCTATCTATAGAGTCGTATGCTTTTTTGAAGTCCACGAATGTCACATGTATGTCTTTGGCCCTTAGTCTCCTGTACCTTATTAAGAGTTTCAGGTTTAGTATCTGTTCGGCACAGGATCTTCCTTTCCTGAATCCTCCCTGGTAGTCACCTAATTGTGGGTCCAGTTGGACCTCCAATCTGTTTTGTAATGATTTGGATAGGATCTTGTATGTTACTGATAGTAGTGAAATTCCTCTATAGTTGTTTGCATCTGTTTTCTCTCCTTTTTTGTGTATTGGATGGATCATAGCTGTTTTCCATTCTTCCGGTAATTCTTCCGTTTCCCAAATCTTTTGTATTATTTTATGTAGACTTTGGACTGTCTTGGTATCTACGTTTTTCCACATTTCTGCTACTATAGAGTCCTCTCCTGGGGCTTTATCATTTTTTAGTTCTTTAATAATCTGTTGGATTTCTGTTATGTTCGGTGGTTTGGAGTTTTCGAATTTATATTTCGGATTTAGTTTTGGGAATCTCACTTTTGGCTCCTCACAGTTTAATAGTTTTTTGAAGTATGTCGCTAGTAGTTTGCAGTTTTCTTGATTATTCAGTGCTATTTTTCCTTCTTCATTTTTGAAACATAAGTTTGGTGGTCGATATCCCTGGAGGTTTTGCTTAAAAGTTTTATAGAATGTTCTTGTGTTGTTCTTTTTAAAGTCTTCCTCTATTTGTTGTAGTTGGGTCTTGTCAAAATTCCTCTTGTTTGTTCTTATAATTTTCGCTGTTTGTGATCTCTGTTCTTTGAATAAGATATAGTCTTCATTGTTTTTGGTTGAGTGCCATTGTTTTTAATTGAGTGCCATTTATATTATATAATAATATAATAATATAATTATTATATTATTATATAATAATATATTATTATATTATTATATAATAATATAATAATTATATTATTATATTATTATATTATTATATAATAATATAATAATATAATAATATAATTATATTATTATATTATTATATTATTATATTATTATATTATTATATTATTATATTATTATATTATTATATTATTATATTATTATATTATTATATTATTATATTATTATATTATTATATTATTATATTATTATATTATTATATTATTATATTATTATATTATTATATTATTATATTATTATATTATTATATTATTATATTATTATATTATTATATTATTATATTATTATATTATTATATTATTATATTATTATATTATTATATTATTATATTATTATATTATTATATTATTATATTATTATATTATTATATTATTATATTATTATATTATTATATTATTATATTATTATATTATTATATTATTATATTATTATATTATTATATTATTATATTATTATATTATTATATTATTATATTATTATATTATTATATTATTATATTATTATATTATTATATTATTATATTATTATATTATTATATTATTATATTATTATATTATTATATTATTATATTATTATATTATTATATTATTATATTATTATATTATTATATTATTATATTATTATATTATTATATTATTATATTATTATATTATTATATTATTATATTATTATATTATTATATTATTATATTATTATATTATTATATTATTATATTATTATATTATTATATTATTATATTATTATATTATTATATTATTATATTATTATATTATTATATTATTATATTATTATATTATTATATTATTATATTATTATATTATTATATTATTATATTATTATATTATTATATTATTATATTATTATATTATTATATTATTATATTATTATATTATTATATTATTATATTATTATATTATTATATTATTATATTATTATATTATTATATTATTATATTATTATATTATTATATTATTATATTATTATATTATTATATTATTATATTATTATATTATTATATTATTATATTATTATATTATTATATTATTATATTATTATATTATTATATTATTATATTATTATATTATTATATTATTATATTATTATATTATTATATTATTATATTATTATATTATTATATTATTATATTATTATATTATTATATTATTATATTATTATATTATTATATTATTATATTATTATATTATTATATTATTATATTATTATATTATTATATTATTATATTATTATATTATTATATTATTATATTATTATATTATTATATTATTATATTATTATATTATTATATTATTATATTATTATATTATTATATTATTATATTATTATATTATTATATTATTATATTATTATATTATTATATTATTATATTATTATATTATTATATTATTATATTATTATATTATTATATTATTATATTATTATATTATTATATTATTATATTATTATATTATTATATTATTATATTATTATATTATTATATTATTATATTATTATATTATTATATTACTATATTATTATATTATTATATTATTATATTATTATATTATTATATTATTATATTATTATATTATTATATTATTATATTATTATATTATTATATTATTATATTATTATATTATTATATTATTATATTATTATATTATTATATTATTATATTATTATATTATTATATTATTATATTATTATATTATTATATTATTATATTATTATATTATTATATTATTATATTATTATATTATTATATTATTATATTATTATATTATTATATTATTATATTATTATATTATTATATTATTATATTATTATATTATTATATTATTATATTATTATATTATTATATTATTATATTATTATATTATTATATTATTATATTATTATATTATTATATTATTATATTATTATATTATTATATTATTATATTATTATATTATTATATTATTATATTATTATATTATTATATTATTATATTATTATATTATTATATTATTATATTATTATATTATTATATTATTATATTATTATATTATTATATTATTATATTATTATATTATTATATTATTATATTATTATATTATTATATTATTATATTATTATATTATTATATTATTATATTATTATATTATTATATTATTATATTATTATATTATTATATTATTATATTATTATATTATTATATTATTATATTATTATATTATTATATTATTATATTATTATATTATTATATTATTATATTATTATATTACTTTATTATTATATTATTATATTATTATATTATTATATTATTATATTATTATATTATTATATTATTATATTATTATATTATTATATTATTATATTATTATATTATTATATTATTATATTATTATATTATTATATTATTATATTATTATATTATTATATTATTATATTATTATATTATTATATTATTATATTATTATATTATTATATTATTATATTATTATATTATTATATTATTATATTATTATATTATTATATTATTATATTATTATATTATTATATTATTATATTATTATATTATTATATTATTATATTATTATATTATTATATTATTATATTATTATATTATTATATTATTATATTATTATATTATTATATTATTATATTATTATATTATTATATTATTATATTATTATATTATTATATTATTATATTATTATATTATTATATTATTATATTATTATATTATTATATTATTATATTATTATATTATTATATTATTATATTATTATATTATTATATTATTATATTATTATATTATTATATTATTATATTATTATATTATTATATTATTATATTATTATATTATTATATTATTATATTATTATATTATTATATTATTATATTATTATATTATTATATTATTATATTATTTCCGGTGTAATGCCGATCGACTTAATGGCAGAGGAAAGGAAAAAAATATACGATACCAAGAATATCCTGGGCCTTGTAGAAGCACGAATTGCGGCCAAGGAATACGCCATGCAATGTTGGCAGGGCAGATGGGAAACAGACAACCGTGGAAGATGGACAGCAAGGCTGATTGCGAACCTGACTGAGTGGATAGATAGGAAACATGGGGAACTAAATTATTTCCTTACCCAATTTCTTTCGGGTCATGGGTATTTTCGCAAGTACTTATTTACTATGGGGAAGGTGGATGACTCATCGTGCATTTATTGTAATGCTGCCGTAGATGATGTAGAACACACTTTTTTCGCTTGTGACAAGTGGAGACCAGAAAAGCAAGAACTAGAAAGAAAGATAGACACAGTAACACCCGAAAACATTGTCGATACTATGCTTGCCACAAACTCGAACTGGAATGTAGTGGCACAGTATGTTGAAGCAATCCTTCGGGTAAAGAAACCAGATATGGATAACTACAGCCAAATGTAAAAAAAGGGAAACCATAAGAAGGTAATACACGAGACACCATCTTGATGAAATACGAAAAGTAGTTCCAAGATGGATTATTGTCTGGAAAAGAGGAGGTTTTTAGTGGGTGCGAGTCCCACACACAGTGCATAATGCATTTTCCCCCTCATAAAAAAAAAAAAAAAAAAAAAAAAAATTATATTATTATATTATTATATTATTATATTATTATATTATTATATTATTATATTATTATATTATTATATTATTATATTATTATATTATTATATTATTATATTATTATATTATTATATTATTATATTATTATATTATTATATTATTATATTATTATATTATTATATTATTATATTATTATATTATTATATTATTATATTATTATATTATTATATTATTATATTATTATATTATTATATTATTATATTATTATATTATTATATTATTATATTATTATATTATTATATTATTATATTATTATATTATTATATTATTATATTATTATATTATTATATTATTATATTATTATATTATTATATTATTATATTATTATATTATTATATTATTATATTATTATATTATTATATTATTATATTATTATATTATTATATTATTATATTATTATATTATTATATTATTATATTATTATATTATTATATTATTATATTATTATATTATTATATTATTATATTATTATATTATTATATTATTATATTATTATATTATTATATTATTATATTATTATATTATTATATTATTATATTATTATATTATTATATTATTATATTATTATATTATTATATTATTATATTATTATATTATTATATTATTATATTATTATATTATTATATTATTATATTATTATATTATTATATTATTATATTATTATATTATTATATTATTATATTATTATATTATTATATTATTATATTATTATATTATTATATTATTATATTATTATATTATTATATTATTATATTATTATATTATTATATTATTATATTATTATATTATTATATTATTATATTATTATATTATTATATTATTATATTATTATATTATTATATTATTATATTATTATATTATTATATTATAATATTATAATATTATTATATTATTATATTATTATATTATTATATTATTATATTATTATATTATTATATTATTATATTATTATATTATTATATTATTATATTATTATATTATTATATTATTATATTATTATATTATTATATTATTATATTATTATATTATTATATTATTATATTATTATATTATTATATTATTATATTATTATATTATTATATTATTATATTATTATATTATTATATTATTATATTATTATATTATTATATTATTATATTATTATATTATTATATTATTATATTATTATATTATTATATTATTATATTATTATATTATTATATTATTATATTATTATATTATTATATTATTATATTATTATATTATTATATTATTATATTATTATATTATTATATTATTATATTATTATATTATTATATTATTATATTATTATATTATTATATTATTATATTATTATATTATTATATTATTATATTATTATATTATTATATTATTATATTATTATATTATTATATTATTATATTATTATATTATTATATTATTATATTATTATATTATTATATTATTATATTATTATATTATTATATTATTATATTATTATATTATTATATTATTATATTATTATATTATTATATTATTATATTTTTATATTATTATATTATTATTATGACCTTAGTTTTCTGTTAAGCAGTTCATGCTGTAAAATATCACACGAAGGACAGTATCACATTCGAAAAATTCTAAATTTATGTCACACGATTTATTGTTAACCAAGAGAATGCGATAGTTAAATCAGACCACAGGGAAACCACCATACATTTTGAAAGTGCCTTTATGGTTATTATGACCAGGATGATAGTCACCCCATGGGATCGAATATCCATGCAACATTAAAGAACATGCTAGTTTTAGTTAACTTTGTAGTATTTGACCAGAAAACCTCGAAAAAGAAACAATCAATTTCAGGATCAAACTTTACACCTCGGACTGAAACCTATTCATTTCTAACTGTAGTTACTCTTATGTACTCTTATGTAGAATTATGTTACTCTTATGTAGAAGTCTCCTATATTCTCCCCTGGGATTTTTTAAGTTTCACATCATTAGCAGTCTATATACTAATATGAAATTAAATCCATTATTCGTTTAACTGCGGGTATGCAAAGAATTTAACAAGATAAAGGTGCACTTGTGGAAGAATTTCTAGAGGTAATATTTGGGGCATGTAGTTCGGTATTAATAAATAAAAGGTGTCATTTTTTGGTTGAATAGCCCACATAAATCTACATTTATATACACTGTGATTTTTTGCCATAAGCGGTAAAAGCAGGATTGGGCGTTTACATGTAAAAAACGTTTTCTCCATTTTACATGTAAATAACGTAAATTACAAAAAAAATGTGTATATTACAAAAATATGTAAATTATATTTAAAAAACGAGAATCGGTCCAGAAATAATTTAAAATATTGAATAAATGATACAAACATTTGTTTATAAGAATAACTTGCATTAGAAAATCCAATTAAACATTTTATTTAAATGATTAATCATAATTATTTTCAACTTTTAGTTATCTACATTGAGACTATAAAAATCATCTATCCTTCTACAATGCCATCTGTTTACGTCTTAAACTAGTTCTTATATTCGACAAAATAAACAACATGTGACATAGTGCCATCTAGCTACATTTGAATAAACTAAAATAAAATATTTTTAAGAGTGCATATTTCTTTCGATATGTAGCGGAAAACTAATTGCAATTTGACGTTTGATCATAAATAAAATAATTCTCTTCAGTGAAATGAATGAGGTGAATCTATACTCGTTTGACTGGCTTTTAAATTTAAATCTTTATTAATTTCAAACAGGACAAAATCAACCAAATTATCACTACCCGTCTCACCCTCATCAAATAAATGTATGCCTGAAATTACTAGCCCTATTCTATCCATTCGATAAAATGCATATGCATTATGCCTTTGATGTCCAGTGTAGTAAAGAGGTAGCGAATATGATTATCGAATTTAAGCGTGGAACTGTAGTGAATTTTATTAATTCAATTCAATTTTTCTTACTCTAATTACAATTAATAATTTTACATAACCTAAGTTTGCAGCAATACGATTATACTAACCTTACCATAGAATTAATACTATATAAATTGATTAATACATTAATAATTAAATTTGGGAAAAATATTCTTTTTGAAACCCAGCAGTTACCTACCATTCAAGGAATTCCATATGCTAACTCCTCTCACGAAAAACGAAGCGTTCATCAAATTACATTTATTGATAGCAGGTGTCAAGATTTCATTGTCAAAATATTTCTTATCATAGGAAAGTTGCACTTTATTTTACATTTATACATATGTACAAATATCACAATAAATAAACACAAATACACTACACTGTAGTATATAGTAAATTTTTCTTTAATTATGAGATTTGGTAACAGATGGCGATAATTGTAATGAAAAAGTTGATTTATATTTTACAGTATGTATAAAATAATCGTTTACATTTTACATACATTTTACATGTAAAAAACCCAGTAAATTACATTTTGTAATTTACACGCCCAACTGTGGGTAAAAGCGTCTTGAGCATTCAGTAGTGTGTAATATGCGTAATTTGGTAGTACTTTTTCATCTGTATGGATGGCCTTAGTGCTTGTCTGGTATTACGTGGGTATTTTGTTGGCAAAAACGGTTATAGACCTATAGAAGTGAATGCGTATGGCACATAGCAACTCCAAGCTAAACAATTACTGCTTTTCTCTTCTTTTTTCGCTGACAATCGGGAAGTTTATACGTGGTAGCTTGAAACCATAAATGGACCCCATAATGGAAGTGCTTATTAGCCAGCTTACATTGGTATCGTTATTTGCTTAGTAAATTAGCAAATTGTAGGCCCACGAAGGAAAAATAACTGTTGCCGATATTATTGCATCACATGAGTAGCTATGTATGACTGTTGTGCTAAAGTATGACTGTTTAGGCCGCTACTTTCAAATTTTACTTAACTCCTTATACTTTTTTTTATTTAAATCGCAATTATATATTTAGGATATATATGTACATTACTTCAACACATTCGTGTCCTTTAATGTGCTCCTTTTTCTCCCTTTTTGAGCAGACCAGTAGTTTGATCGTATAAAACAATTCATTAGTAGACCAATAACAATTTTATATCAGTTATCAAGTGTTCGGTAGTGTGGTAAACCATTTTTAAATTGCAAACATAATCCTTTGCTTTCGGGGAATAATAAGGAAAAATACAAATTTCCTAACCGTTTCTGGGAACATGCTTAGTACTTTTTTACTAGAAATTTTGCCGTTAAACCTATTGATGAAAGGCAAATTGGGATCAGCTACACTTAAAACTTTATTCTTTTCACAAGAAGATAACCTTTTTTTTCTCTTATACTCTTCTAATAATCTTTCTAAGTTTGAGATCTTCTTTTTTTGCCTATATACGATTTTACCTAAATTTTTATTTATTTTCCGATTTAAAATTGTATGCTTTCCCATTTGAAGTTTTGGGACTTTTAGAAAGATCTGCTTCAGAAGATTCAAATGCTCGGTTAAGGGTAGGTTTATGACAATTTGTATAACAATATATTTTATTTCAAAGAAAAATAGCAGAATACAAATGAGTGGTTGTAGACTGGAGATACTGATAAAAGATTGCAGAATACAGAGCAGTTGATCATAAAAGTGGTAATGGTAGTTTGAATATTGGCTACCGGGAAACGGGCCAGTTCAGTCACTACTGACATACCTTTCCCATCCTTTCCCATCAAAAAAGTAAAAAAAAACAACTGTCAATCGCTTAGGTGTCAGTAACTGGGTCAAATCTTCCATAACTAAAATTCCTATCCCATCCTTTGTTTTTGTTATATGTTATATGTATAGCATGGGTTAAGGGTGATTCCGGCATTCTAGAAGATACTTATTAATCCTGGGGCCTACACTCTAATCAATCAATCAAATCAAGTAATTTGGGACACAAACAATGTATTGCATCTGAGATCCCCTTAGTAATATTGTCCCCTTTTTCGTTCAGATTAAAATCATATTGTACCAGTAAGTCATTAAATTATCTTATATGGTATGTATCATCGAAACGACAAATTTTAGATGAAATATCTCATTTTATTGTATTGCTTTGATTTGTATATAATAAAACTGTCAAAAGATAAATGAATTATATATGGTAACACCAACAAAAACAGTTTATAAATCAAAACAAAATCATCAGTTCATTACGCACGTATATATATATACATGAAGTAGTACCCAAAATTATGTCGTTATCTTCATTTTCAACATTAAAAAATTAAGTCGTAAATCTTACACGACTATATAACAAACTTGCCTGTATACGAGTATAATAACAGCCCAGCGGGGTGCTTTTTCACCAACCCTAAAACTTAGTTACGTCTATATGGAATAAAATCTTGTGCTGTTAACTTTACCATTTCGTAAATTTTGATTGTGTTTGGTTTACATTTTGTGAAGTAACAACAATAAAAGTTAGAACCAACAATAAAACCAAAACGTATACACAACGTGAAAAATGGAAATGGAAAATTTATAATTTTGTTATTGTTATTGCTTTTCTATATTATACTCTTTCGATTTAATTTTTATTGGATGGGAAGTTCTTTTGTTCGACTCACTACCCTGCATACCTAAATTCCATTTCGTGTTTTATTTTAGTGCGATTTTTATTGTATTGAACTTTGGAATTGACTGTTTGCGTTATAGAGATAGCTTTATTTTTCGATATGTTGTGATAAATGATTTATACGGCATTGGGTTAGGTCAGTTGCAGTACCTTTTTGTAAATCTGTTTATTTTAGTATTTAAGTTAGTCACTGTGGTCCGAAAGGTTTATATGATTTGATAATTTATTGACATAAACCTAATATCCTTAAAATCCTAGAATAGTATTGGATCGTAAGGCTGATGAAATAATTTGAATTGTATGACTGAAGATTTGCATTCAAAACTAAACATTTTGCTTCAAAAAGAGAACGCAAAAGATTTTTGATATTTCAGAATTAGTATGGAGATTAGGATTAAAATCTAACGCTCTGTGGATTTAATTTGACTAATTTTCAGGTCTGAATATTGTCATAATTTAATTTATGATTAACAGCATTCGTCGAAGCTTCTGTTTCCCAAGCTACAAATCTCAGGCTACAAATCCCTATCGTCTGGTTTCCATGTATACTACTCCGGCATCACAAGGTAGGATAATTAGGCGTCACTTTCCTTATACATTGCAGTACGAATCAACATGTTATAAATCAATCTCCCATCAAAAAATTCAACATAAAAATCGTCAAGATTTATGCACTCACCGAAGACAAATCACTGTGCTGACATGACATGAACCGCAATCATACGCTTGTCATTTTCAAATGTGAGTGCAAAATGGCATCAACTTTTAAAAGACAAGCAAGAAGACCGTGCCTTGGAAACTTAATGCATTAAAACTTTTTGATCCATGGTGTAGCACCCAGTCGGCTGTTACAAAATTATTAGAATAGCAAAGAGCTTTTCAATATCCAGAAATAGTGGCAAACAAACTACAGTCAGCTTTTATAACCACTATACAAATGTACATACACCGAGCAATTAGTGCAGTGGTTAAAGTTGTGTGTGGTGTTTGGGTCGGGAGGTACCGGATTCGAATCCTAACGATAGAGGGTTGCAAAAGAGATTTTTCGTCACCAGATTACGAAAGGTGATGACAAAGAACACAACTATGACCCCCTGTTGGAGTGCAGAATCCATCATGGGCTTAACCATCGACCATTTCAGTACAGGCTGACTAGAGCAATGCAATGTGCAGATGGATTTAAAATCGAACATGTATTCATGCGTCCCCGATTTAGCTGGTTACAGCGTAAGGTAGAACGATAAAAATTAACCATGAAAAAGTTGAGAGAGCTTCGGTCCCAGAAAGGTTGCAGGGTTCAAAACCAAAAAATAAATATTAAAAATGTACATTGAAAGACGACAAAGAGCTCGAAAGCAATGGTACGAAAGCAATGGCATCTCCAAATCAATCCAAATAAGCAACATCTGTTGGAAAAGTGGATAACGTGAAACATCCGCAACAGCCAAATACAATACATAAAATTTGGTAAAAATATGCTAAACGGAAACTATTGAGATTGGTTTGCAAACACTTAAATCTTACTGAAGGTATTGTTTGCTTGATTCACCGCCATCAAAGACGTAAATGGTGAATTAAAAATAATTCAACTAATGCAGGTTCAAAGCTCTAATTTAAACTCCTTTACTAAAACAAATGATGATGTAACTTCAATTAAAGCCATCAGTTATCACGCCATCAAGTTTAGAGAACTTTCAATAAAATTACTGCCGTTGTCGCACCAGATTTTTTCAGGAACCCCTCTTTGTGACACGAACTTCTTGAGTGCAGCAAATAATGTTTCGGTATCCAAGCCACGCACCACTTCTAAGTGGACTGCCTTGACACATAAAAAAACAATTATGTTTTGATCTGTAAGGGTTCCACATAATCTAGTTTCGTGTTTATACTGCATCTTGCTGTCGGCAGATCACCCAACGTCTGATCTTGTCTTTTAATTGTGTACTAAGCTCAAATCATCCAATATCGTTCTCTCAAAATATTTAAGATTAGTGAGTTACCAGCATGCATATGAGAATAATAAATTTCTCGAGTTATCAATTTATTAACTGGGTGATCCTTTGGCAAAAGTATAGGATGTTTTGCAGTGAATGGTAGCGGTGAATTTCGAAGTCATCCACTGATTGGAGTAAGCCTTTGGAACCCATAATTGGGTCTAATTTTCATAAATAATGTTGTACTGATAGATTAGAACCGTTACTGATAACTAATAACTCTTGCCCGAATGCCATTTTCTGAATATTTCACAGTATCACTGTTGACAGATCAGATTCTGATGAATCGTCTTCTATTAATTTTGGTATACTTTCAATGTTTTCTTGTGAGAATGATTGAAGAAAAGAAGATGAATTGGATTTTCATTTCCTTTACTGAAATCCTCTTCTACCTAAGATTTCACTCATCTGCTTTTTCAGCAGTAAAGCTTCTTCCAGCGAATCACATCCAGTTAGCAAACCGTTAATATAAAGATCATTACAAATTTCATGCAACGCTTTTGTATACAGACCCTGGAAGTTGGAGATATAATTTTTCAGCGTGCTTACTGCTAAAAAGGATAAGGAAGCAGTTCCATACGTTACTGTGTTAAATTTGTATTGTTTTTATATTGTTATTGGATCATGAAACTTATCGCGCCATAAAATTAATTAATGATTTGCATCCGTTGGATTAACTTTGAAAGTCCGAGGCATTTTTGCTATGTCAACAACCAGTGCGATCATTGGTTTCCAAAATGGCCAAACTTGTAGTATATCGTTCAGTGATACTAATGTCGTAGTGTTGCAGGAAACATCGAACACGATTCTGTGTTACTGAATAGGGTGGTATGAATCAGTTTGCATCACCGTCTCCTGAAATCTCTGACCAAGGAATAAAATGCATATTGCATAGCTTTAGTTACTCATTTATGAGGGTCTTATTTTTGTGGTTGATCCGGAATTCACTCAACCTTCCAAAATCGTTTTAGAATCTCGTTGATGTCATCTTGGTTATTTGTTGTGTAAGGATTGATGACAGCATGAATACTTTTCAGTTTTCAGGAACTTTATGATAAAGTTCTTGCAATTAGCTAGCCAAATTTAGAGTTTTGTAAGGCAGGCAGACAGGCAGTCAGTTGTTTCTTTGGGGTTAAAATTTCAAAAAAACACCTCAATTGGGTGCGAATTTTTTACAAATGATGTTTATAATTGGAGTACCACCATTGGTTACAATCGTTCTTGAACTTTTCCCAGTAATAAGTGGTTTTTTAATAGTGGTTTCGGACATTTCAATTGCATCGCTTCTCCCATTTAAAAATTCAATAAATTCATTAAAGGTTGGAAAATTATTGGCAACCTGCTTGACCCATAGTTGCTTAGTTTTATTGTCAACCTTCATCAGCATTATATAGAGTAACAAAAGGTCTCGTCTCTCAGCTTCATATCCTATTGCTTCGTGTTGTTATGCACAGTTATTGACACTCTAGCAGAAACTTGTTTTGAGTAGACAAAAGTCTATTCTAAAGGAAAATCATACAGATTTTCAAAATTCTAGGGAAACAGGTAGTTAGGAATGGACATTTACAAAATAAAATATATTTCGAAGCGCAAAACAAATTAACTACTTTTATAAAGGCGAAAATTCTTTTGCAATAATAAGGTCCCAGATGTTATAAATAGTTTAATGAAAGATTATGAATCAGATTCGACCACCAAAGATTAACCATTCTATTGCCGATATATTACAATTTACAATGGTACAATACAAAAACATCTGGAGCATGATAATGTTGGTAGCCCCAATGAATTATTCTGTGAAGAATTCATATATTTTTTCATTAAAAGGTCTATAAAATGCTTACCACTATGGTCAACAATTTTTCTAAAGAAATTTGGAATAAAAGAACCAGTGTCCAACGGCCCAATTGGAAATTGGTTCAATATTCTAAAAACCAATTTATTGAACAAACTGCACATGAAACTAGGGTGTTTTGTAGATGCTCTTCAAGAAAGGACGTCATTACTTCTAAAAGCTGTAGAAATTAAATTAAATAGAATTAAATGAAATACTCCTCACACAACTTCGCTTTCTTCACTTAGAGATGATGAAAAAAGTCAAGACGGACCTAATCAAGAAAACTGGCGAAAAGAAATAAAATCACAAGAACCAAAATATGCAAGCAAACGAGCATTACAACAGTTCATCCCTAAAATGATTATATTAAATGGAATGCCTGACGCATGTTACCAAAAAATTATCGAATTAAATTATCACTTGGTAATTTTTAAATTCCGACATAATAACAACAACTGTTTTACTTCTTTAAGCGGGAAAGACTTTCTGACCTGCGATATTGCGTACAACGCTATTTCAACTACGCTAAATGTTCCTGAGACTATAGTAGCGTCTGTATAGACCAATATATTGCCATGACAATTTTGTCATGTCAATTTTGTCACTGGGCAGTGGCTATTAAAAATTGTATAGAAAACCAAATTATTACATACAACCCACTGAATTCAAATAAATCTCTTTTTAAAATGGGTGAAAAAGTGCGGCATTTTGCTCATGAGATACCATAAAAAAGAACCAAGAATCTTTAAGATCGTACCAGGAAAGGGTTTGCCGCAACAACACGATGGGTACAACTGTGGAGTTCTATAATTTACGCAGCCGAATATTTAATCAACTATAAGAGGTTCGAAAATATACACTCGGATGGAGAAGAAAAAACTTGCTCAGCACTACAAATGTATCGTAAAACAATTAGGGATAGATTGGCGGAGAAGTCTGATAATATGGAGGAAAATTGCCTTTATTGTTATGGAAAGTTGGATGCAGACAAAATGTACACTGAGACTATGGCAAACGTAATATTCACGAAAATTGCAGTAAATTTCTTGAATTTCAAAATGGTAACTGTATTTTTGGAATAAATTAAAAACCTAAGAAACTGATATAGATGCTAATTTTAATTGATGATTTTCCTTTAGAATAGACTTTTGTCTACTACTCAAAACAAGCTTCCACTAGAGTGTACGCTTTTCAGGAAAACCATGAAAAGTCGGAAAAAACCATGTATCGCTTTTATGTAACTCATATCAAATGAGGATTTGAGAAATTAGCCCTATTTAGATTTTTTTTAGAGAAACATTGCAGATTACAGTTGATCGTGGCACATGGGAGATGCTGAGAAGAGATGACAAAACGCAGAGCAATTCATTATTTACTAACTATTGGCCGCCTGGGTGTATAGACGGTGTACAGTGAGCCCGGCCAACTTCGGGAGATCCTGCTTAATGCTCGGCCGTTGATTCTACATCAATCAACCCAATTACTATGCTAGCTTCTTACCGATTTTTATAGTACCGATTTAAAGAAAAGATGTCCATGGTTTAAGCGAACAGAACGCATTCTATAAATTCCTAATCTAGTACATATATTCTTTATTTTGGAATAATTTTTACATCATACCCTATAGTTGAAATAGCATTTAATATGGAGATGTAATACAAAGAATGGTAAAGCTATATGGAACTCAATAATATTCTCGAAGAACCCATTATATATGGAGGAGCTATATTTGCAACTTAGCTCTCCGATCTATTTCTCGTAGTCTGGGATCAAGAAAAATTACCTCAGCAAAATATGATTTTTAATCGAAAATTTCAAATACCCAGTTTAACACTCGCAATGCTCTTGGGCGTGGTTGGAGAAGATCGTGGTACATTGAAACTTGATCGTTAAAAACAATCCTCATCAAAATGGCAGTAATAGGAGGAGACCAAACCTTGGGTGCATTTTCCAAATTAAACCAAACAAAGTGGAAGTATACTAATGCCAAAGCTAACTGCATCATTCATACAAATTAAATAAAAGCGTTCACATTTCTAGTAAATGTGGCCTTTGAGGTAAAGATTAAAGTCAGAAAAAAACTCGACTCGATCGACGTATGCAATAGATAGTTAATATTGGTGGAAAACAGGGGAGCAGATGTGATGAAAATAAAATGTTCCGCCGCTTAAATTTATAGGGCCAATCGATTGCAAATTGGCTTGTTGCAAAATCGGTTTAAATCGTGTTGCAACTTTACACAGTCAAACATTTGAGAGACCGGGGTGAAAAACTCCATGTCAAATGGTAACACTTTTTAACTTGTTAATAGTTACATCGAAATCTTTAGCAAAGTCTTTTAAAACCACATTAAAGTACTTTTTGGAGTTAATGAGTTAAGTAAGACAGTTTAGATTTTAGCAGAATAATCCGTGTTAAACAGGAGAAATAAGTCTTTTTGTATAGAAGTGCTACCCTTTGTGAACCATAGACTCTTGAAGTTTGAGTAAGATGGAGAAATTCTGGTCTCACGATAAGTACTTACCTTCAGTTGTACTACTCGATTTGGAGATTGGAAAAATACATGTAATTTTTGCAAGCCTTTAATTAAATCCATCGAAACATTGCAACCAGTTTTTGGCATATAAGCAGATGGTATCTTTGTAATTGGGCTAAATGACACCGGTGTAAAAGAACTACTGGATCCACTTGTACGATTATCGGATTCCATTGGTCTCAAAAATAATGAGTATAAAACAGAATATATAATCACAGGTTTCAGAGACCAAGACGCAAATTATTTAATGATAGTCACCATCACATTTAAAGCAATTAAGATTTAGTCATTCATGATGACTGTTTATGAGGTTATATAAAAACGCCAAAACACCTTGCAAATACCGAAAAACTGTAGTTATACAAAGTGTTGGTCAATCAAACAAAATGGCCAAAAACATCTTAATATATCCCAGAAACGAAATTTTTCTAAATGACAAGCATCATATATTCCCACTGAGATACTCCGATATACTCGTATACTGTACGTCTCTATAATAAAATAATTTAAATTGGCGAATGCCATACAAAAAATTCTATCTTTTTTTTAATTTAGCACAAAACCGAACAATCCGAATTGAAAAATGTCAGGACAATACGATAAAAATACGAGTATATAGATTTAATATGTCAATATTATTTTTGAACATAAAATTTTTAAATTTTTTTATGTATGTTCATCCGACTGGGCAACATATTGGAACGAAATTTTACTATCAATGAAATTAAATTTAAAATTAAATTTAAAAAAAAGAGCAAATAATAGCTACATATACAATTTAATCTATGTTTATTTAAGTTAGTTGTCATGTTTTTATAAAAACTGAAGTATATTGTGGTTTTAGTGTTTTTTTTTGCCATTTCGATATAGAACTTTATGTACCATTTTATTTGCAAAATTGACTATTGCAAGTGATGTTCTCATTTCTAATGAAATACAGTTTGGTTTCTGGCGGTTTAATGTTTGGTATAAAATTTACTACTAGAAATATATAGTTTATAAAGGCGATTGCAATTATTCTACCATTTAAAAATTATTATTGTTTTCAAAATAGCAAAATTATCACCGGAAGCATAACTTAGCAAAAATATTAGAAAAAAATATCTCGTGGAAATTGCAAGACTCGTATAGGGCACGTCCAAGGTAGTTGAAAAACTAAAACCCCACACGCGAATTAACACTTGGAAGACGCGTCTTTGCACATGAGGTGCGACTTCAGATAGCACCTATGTTACTCATGTAAGAGGAAACTGTTTTCATATCAGCCAGTATAGGTATTAAAAGCTCAAGAAAAGATGGTCTAGGAAGTACGCCAACTTTCCAGTTGGCTTATCCATCCTGCTATGAAATGGCTCTATAGATTCTCAGAAGACACTATCACCTAATATAAAAGAATTCTAAGTTTAATTTGACACAACATTTATGAAATTTCGTAATTATTAATGTTCCCAGCTGTTCAACAAAGAGGAAAAGCTAAGGGAGAATCAACAGTCACAGTAAGAATTAATGTTAAACCCTTTAAGAATTTGGTATCGAAAATGCAAGATACATTTTTAAAAGTGTATACTAGCCATAATGAGGAATACAGTATAACCCCTAACTGCAGCCCTCCACAATGGAATCGAGAAAAAAAGATTATATAGTTTACTCTTTAGTTCAAAAGGATTAAATTTTATTAATAGTAGAGCTTTTAATGCAAAAAACACCAACTGAAGATTGAGACTAACTGAAGATCGAGATATTTGAAAGTGGCCGCTTACAAAACAGCAAATTCAATTAGGAAGCAAACCAACATATTTTCTTACTAATATAAATAAATAAAAAAAAATTTTTGAAGACCCTATATATGTGCCTAGAAATAGTTAAATAGATCCTCGATTGCTAGCTTAGATGGGAAAAAACTCTTTTAAAAGTCAAAAAAAGTATAGAAAAATGTTTAAGCTTTTTGCACAGATACCAGATAATTATCTTGTATGGCTCAAATGTACACAAGTGAATTCATGCTACGTATGTTAATGCTACCGAAATCTAACCAAACTAAAAATAGAAGAACATAAAAACGCAATTGTTTTGCGCACGACTTTAATTATAAAAAAATTTGTTTTATTTTTATAAAACAAAATAATCGTGTGCAAGAAAAAAGAAAAGAACGAAAATATTCGTTTTTATATGTACATCTTTTTTTAGTTTGGTTAGATTTCGATTGCTTAATTTGCGGAGTAAGAATTTAGTTGTGTAAATTTGAGCCATACAAGATTTTTATCTGTTATAGTTATCTTTGGCTTTAGGTATAGAAATTCTAAACTCGTGTATTATAATAAATTGCTATTATATCGGCAAAATTATAAAACTAGTAGGGACCTACAAATTTATTGACAAATTTGTGGTTATATCAAGAAGACAATTCTAAAAATGATACAATGTTTTCAAAACAAACTGCAGCATGACATTGTCAATGCAGCAAAGTACATTAGAAACGATAACTTTCTTACGAATTATAGTCGACGTAAACCACACAAACATTATCAGCGCGAAGAATAAGCACTAGGCGTAGTGAATTCTTTCCTCCATAACTTTTTATTATTTAATATTTATTTGTGTCGATAACGCTGTTTTCCGGTCGACTGTCAAATGAAGAATTACAATTAGATAGACGTATACGTTGCAATATAACGAGGCGTTGAAAACCACAACTAATGGGTATTTATACGATTTGGTGATAATATCTGCTAAATTCAACGTGATAAAAATAGAGCGAAAAAGTGAAAGTGAATTGTAAAGCTTTATAGTGAAATAAATTATTAGTCCGGGAATAAAGAACAAATCCTGTTTCGTTTGCAAAATTCATTTCAAATCTGTGCTTGGAATCCTATTTCGTAACATTTAGTGTCAGAAGTGGGATTTCGCAAGAAATAAGTAACACTACGTGTACAATACAACAGATGCAAAGTGAGCTGCTCAAGTAAAGTCATGTGCAGAGTGGTAAAAATCAGAGTTGTTTATGAGATTACAACAGGCTGTGCAGGAAAATTTAGATGCCTCTGCGAAGGAATCACTGACCCAGGCGTTATCAGACCTAGATAATGAAGATGGCGGGAATAATGTAGTATCTAACTGCATCCAATGCTTATTGATCAATAACCTGACAAATTAAGCCAGATTCGAAAGGATTAAAAATGTCAGAGCTCAGGGGAAACATGAAAATGCACAAAGATGACTAAAATGGTCACCTTCAGAACTTTCACGTTAAAAATTATACCGCAGAAATGGAATGGGTTAAACAGATTGCAACAAAAAGTCGAAAGCTCAAAAGGATTCCTGAAACCAACTACATCCAACTACAATTGGGGGACTGGCAAAATACAGTTAAATGCACTAATCTTGCCCCTAGGCGAAGGAATCATGCAAGAAATGAAGTTGAGGTATGAACAGTTTCATGTCATGAAATTATGCAAAATTTATCTGAATAATAAACAACAAACATATTGGAAAGCACCCTTTAAGGCCTGGAACGGAAAATCATAAGGTAAGTCCAACAAACATGATATGTCAAAATTTTCATGGATATTCTAAACGGATTGACGGTGGATGTTTTCATTAATTAAATGGAAGATGGTCATCTTAAACTTCAGCTAAGTGCGAACACCAAGAGCAAACAAGGAATTTAATATTTGCATTAGCATTGGAATACGAAGCCGCCAGGGCGAGTTTGTCCACATGGATTCTATAAAACTGCGGAAGTTTAATCATAAAGATAGTGCACCAATAGACGCACTTATATAGAGAATAAAATAAGAAGACTAGCTCTGCGAAATAATAAAGGCCATAGATCTCGCTTTCGATGCCAGAAAACTGAATATTACGTCTAGGGTTGCAATTACAATAGGGGCTATCAATCCAGAAACTGTGGCCCCGTTACCAAAGAAATGAAGTTGTGTAATGGAAGGCAACACAGACAGATGATAAAGAGAAGCAGCTGGTTTGGCCAAGCCAAGTAAGTTCCACTAGCTTTACGAGGTAAGTTCCACTAGCTTCACCAACTGAAAACGAGAAAAAGCTCCATGGTCCCAGTTCAGTGGTGAAGAGCAATGCAAATTCATCTGACATACTAGAGCATCCAAATCAAAAGTACATCGCGACATGGTGCTTGAAGACCAAGTTGGGAAAATAGTCCAATATAATCTAAGAGCAGCCACTAATGACGCTGCAGCAGTGAAATGAGAATATTCCCTTCTTGTAATGTTTGGAAGGATAAAGTTTCATCATCGGTTTATTGTAGCCCGCATAACTTATGAATGCTCCTTGTGACTAGACTTTATTATTCTAAAAGGATCAAATGACTCTCGATTTGAATAACCAAGTGCTTAACTGGAATAATGTGCAAGTGCAATTACAAATAAAAGGAAAAAACCCCGGAACTACTATCCATGTGACTATGGCAGGATAGACGGTAGCCCTGAAAAAGTAAAATGAACAGGAAACTAGGAGTTTAATGAACGACAGACGAAATGTCAGTCAAATGAACAGAATAAAAACCTTGGAACCCGAAGAAAGACAAAGTTTTTCGCCTTCTTTTTAAACATCTCCCAGCAGCAGAACCTGGAATAGCGGTGAAGACCATAGAACAGTTATCCAATGAGTTGGCAATCAATAACAAAGTGTTTGGAAAATCGGAGTTCGGGCAACATCGACAAGGTCAGGCAGTTGATTTACAAAATGCAGCGTGCAATGAAGTGATTGAGCAATCTAACAGCCCATAGTTCATCAGTTGTATCTGTTCAAAAGGAGGATGGAAAGGTTTTGTGTTGGTTGGAGCTAGGGGCAGTAAAAAATTGGCTGACTCCAAGGAATAACCACGACTGTAGTCGTCCTTTCCGGGACTGGGCTCGTTTAACGACCCAACTTCATTGATGTTGCTCGAATTCAACATCGTTTTACTGACAATAATCAAAACTTTAATTGTGAAAAAATGCATTAGGAATAATAATTTACACAGCTAAAAAAGAAACTGTGGTGAACAACTTTGGTTAGACCAAAATAGCCCGAGCTCTTTGTTTTAGACACAGACGCTAGCAAAGGCTAATACGATACTACAGTCAAACACTTTGGAAATCAGAAAAAATACTGCGTAACACGAAGAGAATTACTGGCAGTGGTCCAAAATATTTCAACAAAATATATCTATACTTCGAACCGACCATATAGCGCTGCTAAGAACGCTAATGCAATTCAAGGAATCAGAAAGACAAAAAGCCAGGTGGATAGAGCAATTGCAAGTGTACACATTCAAACAGAACATCGGAAGCAATGCATCGGGATGTCCAAAAGATACAGTACCTTCTGGATATCCCGATGCGTTGCTGCGCAAGATTTCTTTCCGATGTTCTATTTTATATGTTGACGTCTGCAATTGCTCTATCGACGCTTTAAGGTGCTCTCCAATGTAATCAGTGTAGCAAAGATGAGCCAAAGAATATCTCCGTCTAAATTGCATGAACTAAGGTCAACGTTGAGGAACACTGGATCAAAGAGGAGTTAAAAGAAAATCAAATGCATGATATATTGATTGCTCCAATTGTATAATAGATGAAATACGAGGCCCAAATCGAAGAGAAAGCCCATATCGTCAACCAAGAAGCTCAGAGCAGAGCACACATATTTGTCAATAACTGCGGGAATGCACATTTTGTGTGTCATTAAAAATGAATTTTGCCCAAAGGCGAAATATTAATTCAGTCGTGTTCAACATCTACGAAGGAAAAGCAATACCAATCAAGCCAATTGTCGTTGCCTTATTTTTGGGCATGTGCACTGTGCGAGTTAGTAGATCACTTCTTTTACTCGTAAAACCAAGGTTTCTCATGCACATTCTTCACTAATTTTACTGCAACGGGTCCGCTTGGCACTTTTTCCAAAATTTATTTTTAAAATTCACACATGTTCTTCTACACAAAAATTACTTTGAAAATAACTTTTCAATATTTCGAAACCTCTGTAATCCAAAACAGTACTGTTTCGTGTCAAGACATATCAGACTGAAGAGCTGTAAAAATGTTAAGCGTTGCCATAGTAAGAGTGTTGCCATTTTCTATGATTTAAAACCAAACAAATAGATGGCCCATCCTTTACATATTGTTCAATTTTGCCTTCATAAAAAGTCATAAAACCTTTTTCGTTCTTCTTCTAGTTCGTCCGCAGCAGTCCACATAATACTGTGCAATGAAAATATGTAAAAAATTTCACTGTAAAATAAGTTAAATTAAAAGTTTTTAATTAACATAAAAGCAACTTAAATTTAAAAATCAACATTATTTTATGTCAAACAAAGTTAGTTATATGAACTTAGTCACTCAACCATCACTACAAAGTTTAACTAAAATCGGTGGACAAACAAAAAGTTATATTTTCATGTAAAATAATCACAACATTTCAAAAAAATACGAAATCCTAAAAGGTGTTGTTATCTGTCGACTAATTGAAATTACAAATTTTAATAGTCTGTTAGTTAACATAAATAAAGGACCTACCAAGCAGTTTTTTTTTTATATATATATTTTGAAATTAAAATTTTTCCGAAAAATGGAAAAATTATCAAGTTTATATAATAAAAAACAGATGAACATCATTTTAAATTTCCCTCATAACTATATGTACTTACTGTAGTTAAGGATATTTCATTTTTTTTTTTTCATTTGTTTTTGTAAATTTAATTATCACACGGAAAAAGGATAATTATGGAGAAAATATGAAAAATAAAATGTAAAATATAATTTTTCATCATAAATTATAACAATTAAATATAGTTTAGAAAATGTTGCTGCCACTTTAGCCCCCCCATTCTTGTCAAAAATATGTTAATTATAAATATTTTAAAGTTTGTTTAAGCTTTTAACGTAAAACAAATTTTCTCGACTACAAAATAAACGAACAAAAAAGTTTACGTGCAGTTAGTTAACCAAAAAAAAAGTCAAGTAAGTGATAATTGTGTTACAAAATAAGTTTTTTGTTTTGTTTAAATTTTATTTTGTTGGTAGAGTCAGTCTTTCGACTTGTTTGGAACACTATTGTTATATTCGATACAATATTGCACATTGTTGTACAATTTTTTCCTAAAGTGTAAATTGATTTCTAAAGTAAATTTTGGTTCTTTGTAAACCAAATTGTGGTGCAAGTGCTTAAGCTTTTTTATAATGTAATACATTTTAATTATTTTATGTTCTTGAAATTTTTAATTACATGAAAATCAGCGTCAATCTTTTATACTTTATGCAAAATAATTTTTTATTTTTGTTTAACTGTTTTGTTTTTATAGATTAATCACAAACAACTAATAAGCACCCGTCCGAATTCGTTCTATATCGACTTTTCTAAAATTGATTATTATTTTTACGAAAGAATTTCGAGCAGAGCAAATTAAACTTTATTTAATATGGATTACCCATTAACAAAAGCCCAAAGATCCTAATTTGGCCTATTTTAAGTAGAGCACCTGATATATCCCATAAACTATTTGTTGTTAATGTATTTAAAGGTCCATCTAAACCATCTTACGTCAATAAATATCTTAAGGCATTTGATACAGAACTAATTATTTTATTATTAAATGAAATAATAAAAAATATTAGATCTATATAGTAGCTATTGAGTATGCTGTTCCATCCGAATTTAAAAATGGAGTTTATGGAAGGAAATTAAAAAATAAAACTGATTTTTATGAAACTCGTATCAAATCATCTTTATTAAACATATTTCAAGCTGATTTAAACTTTGATCCTTTGAAGTATTGGCCAATCCAAAATATCAAAAGCAAACTTTTTAGAATTGAAATTTCATCTAATACTTCTGTTTTTTCCATTTGTCAAATATTTAAATTCCGTTAAGTAGAAATTTATAATTTTTTTATAATTATATTTGGATAGCTGTTGTACAATCAACAACTAATTTAAACCCCATAAAATAAAACACGAGGGAAAAAATAAAACAAATAAAAAATTTTTAATAAATCTTCATAATTAAATTGTGTAAAGTTAATTATAGTTAATACATTGATAGTGATTATTGAATAGTTCGTCAGTCATAAATAAGTGTTTTATTTCGGCTCGTGTATAATAAACATTATAATACAATTTAAAAATTAAAAAAATTAAAAATGATGAATAATAAATGTGCAAGTGTAGAGTGTGCAAAAATAGCTGGACGTCATGATTTACTTGATGTTAATTGTAGTGGTTTTTGTAACAAGAGGTTCCATAGAAAATGTGTACAGTTAGCTGAAAGTGATGTAGAGTTAATTATTAAAAATAAACGTATCAAATTTATATGTGATGAGTGTGCGAATGAATATGATCAAATTAAGAATGAGTATAAAAAGTTGTTTAATAACCTTGAACTGCAAAAGAATTCTATTGATAATGTGGCCGAAAAATTAAATAGTGTGATCAATTGCATGAAGGATTTAAAAGAAAGTGGAAATGTTATGGAAAGAAAGAATGATTTTAAGTCGAAAGCTCTTTCATATGCCGAAATTTTAAAATTACCAGTGTTCATAAAGCCTAAAGTTAACAAAAAGAACCAGTTAAGTAGTGTGACAAAACAAGAAATAAAAAATGTCTTTAAACCCGCTGCTTTATCAATGGAAATTGACAGCATAAAAGAGTTAAATGACAATAACGGTGTGGTAATAAACTGCAAAAAAATGCAAAATGAGCTGATTAATAAAATAGGAAATGAGTATGAAGTTATAGTACCAAAATTTGAAAATCCAAAAATCTTGGTGGTCGGTTTAAGTGATAATATTGATTCTGAAGCGGTAGTTAAAGCAATAAAAGCACAGAATAGTTTTGTAGAACTTAAAGAGCTCAAGTGCAACAAAGTTTATGAGTCTTTCAAAAGGAAAGGCTTTTATAATGCAATAATAAAAGTCGATGAAGCATCATTTAATGACATACTTAAATGTGGAAAGTTGAATATCGAATGGGATAGATGTGCGGCTTATGCACATCGCACTGTAGATTATTACGGTGTCATAAATGCCACGGCTTTAATCATACAGCAAATAAATGCACAGTTGGTGCATGTTGTTATAGATGTGGTGATAAGGGTCATTTAATAAAGGAGTGTCCCTCTGAGGAACAAAGTTGTTTAAATTGTGTTCGAGTGAAAAATAATTTAGGGCTTACAGAGCTGGATGTAAGTCATGCCACAAAAAGTGAACATTGTCCATTATATAAAAGGTTATTAAAGCGCAAACAAAATAAAATTTTATATTAGCAACCAAAAAATAATAATAAGAGACTAAACTGTGTGTATTTGAATATCCAAGGATTGATAAATAATTTGTGTGAACTTGAGGCTATAATTAAAAATAATAATTTTGAGTGTATTTGTTTGAGTGAAACTCATTTAATTGACATGGATGATGATGAATTTGTAAAATTGAGCGATTATAATATAATAAGAGCTGATTCGTTATCGAGGCATAATGGAGGTGTTTTTGTTTACATTAAAAAACAATGGAACTATGAAATAATCAAAAGAACTAATATTAATCAAGAATTTTAGTGGCTATCTATTAAGTTATAGAATCGTGTTACCAAGTTGTATTTGGCGGTTTTTTATAGATCACCAAAATATTTACAAATAAGTGCAGAATTCTTTAATATATTTAGTGATCATTTAAATGAACTGAGTGAACACATTGTGAAAGAAGACACCAGAATAACTGCATCAACAAGAACACTGTTAGATTATGTTTTAGTAAACGATAATAATAATCTTAAAGTTAATACACAACCAAACCTAAAAATAAGTGACCATGAAACAATAAACATTGTAATAGGAGGCATAAAAAACGTAAAAAGGCAAAATAAAATAATTAAGATATTGAAATATAATAGAGTGGCGTTTAGAAATCGAGTTTGCAGAAGTGACTTAATGACGTTGTATTTTGTTAAAAGTGATGTAAAAGCAAGTAATATTAGTACTACTCTGCATAATATATTAGGTGAATTTATTGCTTATAAAACAATTAAAAGTGGTAGCAACAGCTGGACACTAATGATTTAAGAAGTGAACGAAATTTAATGGTAGAACAATATAAAAAATGCATTGTTAATGCCAACATTAATACAGTAAATATGCAATGGCAATACTACAAGAAACTTAAAAATACTTACAAAAATAGATTAATGAATGCAAAGCGAAAACATATACGTAATAAAATTGAAAACTCGTATGACCAAAAAACTATGTTGGTTCAGTTAAAAACATTAATATTAAAGAAGCCAAAAAATGAGATAAGGGAGATAATTTTTGATAATATCAGAATTATTGATCCAAAAATTATCGCAAATAAATTTAATAATTATTTTGTGAATAGTATTGAGGAAATTAATAGAAATATTCCAGATATTCCGTATATAAATCATACAGATGAAGTTAATTGTAGATTTGCATTTAAAAAGATAACATTAGAAGATCTTTTTATAATAATAAAAAGTATGAACAAAAAAAGGATATTTATTTTTTAAGTACGCGCATATTTATAGATTGTTATGATCTGATTGGGCAAAACCTTTTAAGCATAATAAATATGTCAATTGAATGTGGAGAGTATCTGGAAGAATGGAAGCAATCAACAGCAATACCTATAGCAAAGGTTAGAGGTACAGAGAACTGCAATGAGTTTCGTCCTGTAAATATGATTACAACTGAATCAAAAATACTGGAGAAAGTGATCGATATTCAATTACGTGATTACCTCGAGAAAAATAACCTTTTATTTGATTATCAGTCTGGTTTTCGTAATAATCACAATTGTGAAGCATTGTGATTATTACGAAAATGTAATTGCAGCTTTTCTTGATTTAAAACGAGCGTTTGAAACTATAGATAGAGATATACTTATTGAAAAACTTGAGAATTATGGTATTCGGGAAAATCAGTTGGAATGGTTTAAATCTTATTTAAAAAGGAGGTGCCAGAGAACCAGAATAGACGACTTCTTTTCACCACCCAATAATGTTTCGATTGGAGTACCACAAGGTACAATATTAGGTGTCATTCTTTTTCTCGTATATGTTAATGACATACAAAAAGTTATATCAAATTCAATAATACATCTATTTGCTGATGATACATTGTTGTATGCTGGAAATACAGTGGAAGAGTCTAGAGTTAAGATATGTAAAGATTTGGAGCAACTAGGAGAATGGTTTAAAATGAATAAATTAAAGTTAAACATAGAGAAATCTAAATGTTTGTGCATAATCGGTACACTTCCGAACAACATAACAATGAATAATGAACAAATAGAAATAGTTAAATCAATAAAGTATTTAGGTATAATTATAGATGATGAATTAAGTTTTAAAGAAAATTTGGATAGTGTTTGTAAAAAGATTGCAAAAAAAGTGTATTTTTTACGAAGGATTAGGAAAAATTTATCTTTTTGAGCAATAATGAAATGATGCAACGGATGCAAAAACTGCAAAATAAAGCAATGCGATGTATTTTAAAATAAAATAAGTTCAGTAGAAAAGAAACAATGTTAGAATCTCTTCAGTGGTTGAATGTAAAGCAGAGTATCAATGTTAATGTATTACTGTTGATTTTCAAAATTAAAAATAATATGTTACCTAAGTATTTGTCCCAAAAATTAACATTTGTTCGTGAAATTCATAATTATAGTTTAAGAAATAGAAATGATTTTAGATTAGGTTTATTTGTTAATGAAAAAACTAAAAATATGATATATTATAAGGGTTTAAAATTATATAATAAGCTACCAGCAAAAATAAAAGAGGAACAAAATATAAAAAAATTTAAAAATGAAATTATAAAGTATGTTAAAGATAATGATAAATGTTTAAATTTATTTTTATTTTTTTTATTTTTTTCATGTAGATAGTTATTTTTTGTATAGATTTTTGTACATATTGGTTAATATTTACCAAATTAATAAATAAATAAATAAAAAAAAAAAAATAATTACAATAAAATTTTTGCAACCAGGATTTTAACCCAAGGATAATTATTGGCACACTTCTTGTTTTTTTAAACTATTATCTATCTACAATACATTGTGTAGTCGAAACGGTTGAAGATAATGAACGTATTTGTACACCTGTTCCACGTAGTTGCGTGGATAGTTTTATCTTGTCATATCCTTCGGAGACCAAGGATGTAACCAAGGCCAGACGTGTTAAATAAAAACGTTTTAAAATTTGCATAAAAATCCCAAATTGTTTTTTTTTAACCTGTACAAAACGGGATTTAGTCTTTGCATGAAGAATTTAAAAATCTATCATTTAATTGCCTAAATAATTCGCAAGACATAACTACTAATATTAATACATTGAAAGAGAGATTGACAATTTAAACTTTAAACTGTCAAAGTTTCAAAAAATCTGCTTTACAAGATTACATTTTTCCAAAAATTTTTATTATTATTAGAAACATGACTTTCTAATGTAGAAGGTGTTCAGCTAGCTAATTTCGATTTTATATTAGAATTTAAACAGGAAAATGTTAGAGCTGCGAGAGTTGCGATATAATCAAAACAGAAACATGCCCAAATCACTAAGCTGAATAAAAAACTCAATACAAATTGCAGGTAAAGTTAATGTTACCGCAGATAACATTAACATTGGTGTTATATATTCTTATAATTGTTATTTCACCAAATGAAAAAGTTTTGGAAATCATAAATTGTGAACACCTTCGATTACTCATATATAGTCGCAGAGGTTCAAAGAGCTTAGGAGATAATTTAAACGAACTTCCAATGATACTAGCAGAAGATTTTAATGTAAATTTTGTTGCAAAATTTACAAGATTAACAATTAATGCCGTATTTTCAAGATACCTAGATAAGATCATTTCGGATACTTTTGTTGCAAACTTCAGTAATAACATCGGGCAGTCCTATTATAATAATTGTTTTCCATTGAATTTCTAATGAAATAACTACGCGTCTGGATATTTTGGTCCTTCCATAATCAGGCAACTCCAGTTTAAGAGGAATAAAAGCATCAGGAACAATTTGTAAATAAGACCATGTTTTCTCTCAGCTCATGCAACTATACTGATAAGATAACAAATAGTGTTAAATTGACGGGCTGTTAATTCATATCATAGTTCACAAGATTTCCTAACTATCTTTACCTAATTCCTTTTACCTAACCCACCTTTGTATAACCCTCATTGCATAACCCCTTTTGCATAACCTTCTTTGCATAACTCCCTTTGTTAAACCTCTTTTGCTAGACTCTCTTTGCATAACCCTATAAGGACCTTATTTTAATTATTTAGATTTGGGTGCATAACCCCTTTGCATAACCCCTTTTGCATAACCCCTTTTGCTAGACCCCTCTACTAAACACCCTTTAATAAACACCTTTTACTAAACCTCCTTTGATAAACCTCTTTTGCTTAATCCCCTTTTCCTAGCCCCTTTGCCTAGCCTTCTATGATTAATTCTATTTGTATAACCCATTTTGCAAAAACTCCTTTGCTAAACCCGATTTGTCTTATCCTCTTTGCATAACACCCTTTGCATAACCCCTTTGCTAAGGCCCTTTTACGAAAACCCCCATTGCTAAACCACTTTATTAAGCCCCATTCGCAAAACTTCTTTTGCATAACTCCTTTGCATAACTCTCTTTTCATAACCCCTTTTGCATAACCCTCTTTCCTTTATCCCCTTTGCTAAACCTCTTTGCTAAACCCCTTTGCTAAACCCCTTTGCTAAACTAGTTTGCTAAACCCCTTTGCTAAACTCCCTTTGCATAACCCTTTTTGCTAAAGCCCCTTTGCTAAACCTCTTTTTCATAACCACCTTCGCTAAACCTTTTGTAATAAACTCTCTTTGCTAAATCCATTTTGCAAAATCCCCTTTGCTCAACTTTCTTTGCATAACCCCCTTTGCATAGCCTCTTTTGCATAACCTCCTTTGTTAAACCCCCTTTGCTAAACCCCTTTAATAAACACTCGTTACTAAACCTCCTTTGCTAAACCCCTTTTGCTTAATCCTCTTGCATAATCCCTTTTGCCTAGCCCCCTTTACCTAACCTTCTTTGCTTAATTCCATTTGTATAACCCATTTTGCAAAAACCCCTTTGCTAAACCCGATTTGTATTATTCCCTTTGCATAACACTCTTCGCATAACCCCTTAGCTAAGGACCCTCTTGCTAAGCCCCCTTTGCTAAACCACATTGCTAAACCCCGTTCGCTAAACCCCTTTTGCATAATTCCTTTGCAAAACCCTTTTTTCATAACCCCATTTGCATAACTCTCTTCGCTTAACCCCTTTTGCCTAGCACCTTTGCTAAACCTCTTCGCTAAACCCCATTTGCTAAACACCTTTCTAGATCCGTTTGTTAAACCCCTTTGCTTAACCCCCTTTGCATAACACCTTCTGCTAAACCCCCTTTGCTAAACTTCTATTTCATCACCACCTTCACAAAACCGTCTTTAATAAACTCTCTTTGCTAAATCCATTTTGCAAAACCTCCTTTGCTTAACTTTCTTTGCATAACCCTCTTGGCAAAACCGCCTTTGCATAATCCCCTTTGCATAACTCACTTTGCATAACCACATTTACACAACTCCCTTTGCTAAACATCCTTTGCTAACCTTTGTATAGCCCCGTTTGTTAAACCTCCTATGCTAAACCCACTTTGTGCTTAATATTTAATTCAAATATTACATAACATCGTAATGCTGCGTACATAACATCGGTTCTATATTATCGGCTTACATCTTTTTATTTTGATTTTTTGTTTTCATCTTAGGATGATTTGTTCAAAGATAAAATAATTTTAGCTCGATTGGGGCATGAACTTAATATGGTTGATTTGATTGGGTAAAGAGATAGGATGGAAATGTACGCACCTTAAATATTGTGATTTTATTTTTCGCTTTAGGCTAGGATTTTCAGACCAATGGAACTATGAATTGCTTAAAAAATGTAGTATTCCAGTAATTTCGTGTGAGAAAAAGATGTTATGCAATTTATGTCTTACATGTGTTTTGTATTATGATTTTTAAAATATTGAAGTTCTAAGTAAAATTTTTCAATTCATTTCAGGAGTTCAAATTGTCTTATCGAAGACCACTAATCTGAAACCACTTCCTTTTGATAGTACTTGCTGTAAGAGTTCCAGGTACGTAAATTTAGTTTTTTTTTAGTTTTAACAACAATCATTGCAAACATAGCGACAGCTAAATATGCCAGTATTTACTATAATTTGGTAGGAAAAGAGCTTAACAACAATAAAAGTTTACAAAATAATATATTTGTAGCTAGCCCTATAAAAAAAGTTAAAGAAATACATTTTGATCTTTCCCAGAACCTCATAATAGGAAATCAACAAGTAAAATATTTTCCAATTTGTGATTTTTCTGAAAGGTAGGCTACTAGACAAAACTCTCGCTTTAGACATACTACAGGATTTTGATTTTCTCGATTATAAGCAATTTAGAGGAAGGCGCTTTTCCACCACGATTAGAAGTGGACCTGAATTTCCATTTTCTTGCACAAACAAATTGGAATTTGGGAAATATATCGATCTCCAATCTGTGTGACAATCTCTTAAAATTTATGAAACAATTTAATCAATCGATGGCTACCAGCAATACCTGTAAACTATTTGCGCTTTATTTATTAACTTCCCAACTACATATTGGTCAAACGAATTGGTTTTGTACTTATTCGACGGTCGAATGATAAAGGATAAATTGTATGCACAAAATACTGCTTTATATCACGTCATCCAGCTTCCGTTAAAGAAACAAAAAGCACTCTACTAGAAGCAAACTGGTAGCCTTCCAATTTTTTTAAGTTTAAAGAAAATGTTAATTTTTGTTAAGCTTCGTCAAGCCCCGTATCTGGAGGTTTTAGTATAACCAATCAATTTTGCTGAAGAATTGAACCCTCTGTTCTTTGACTATAGATATTTCTCCAGTGGCACATATAGTGCCTTTAAATGTTTACAAATTCTAACAGAACAAGCCACTAAAGTAACAGGAACTCAAGTGACGGTAATTACTGAACGGGTTCGATCATTTTGTATTCATTAAAAATTAATCTTTCCTAAAAATAACCATGCATCTTCTTTCTTATATATGAATTTTCGTTTTTTGAGAAGCCGATGGTCTTGGTATTAGAAAAATGACATTTTTAAATTAAGAGAAACATATCTTTATATAAAAATGTATCTTCCTTAAAAACACAAATCTTTCCTAGAAATACTAAACATTTATATCCTTTTACATAATTATTTTGAAGTCTATAGGTACTGAACGAAAACTCATAAAAAACCCCTTAGAAACACAATTTACTGCCATAAATTATTATCTTCCTATGAAAGTACGTTATATCGTTATATCGATTATTTTAAGGGGATATGAGGTATATAGCTATATCTCAAATTTTGAATCAATATATCTTACTCATAAAAAACAATCTTTCTCAGAAACACATATACCTATTTATCAAAAACTTTCCAGACATATAAAATCTTCGGAGGCCATGTTATTGAAAGCAAACCTTCCTCGAACTAAGAGAAATGTATATCTACCTTAGAAAAAATACCTTCCTCAGAAATATATATCTTCCTCATAAATAATTATGTTCGTTGGAAATGTTTTTTTGATTTTCTCGAGGGATATGAACTTTGAGTATAACTTTCTTAAAATAAGAACAACACATGTTTCTCAGAAACCCGTCAATTCCTTTGCGGTTAACATTTAACGTGTTGAATTACGCCATTACTAGCTTAACTGTGTGTTTCTTAGGCTGTTTCATTTCAAAATTCGTACCCAAAAGGTTTACAGAAAAAAGTTTTGTTGTATTGTTGAAATATCAATTTGTTAGTATACTCTTTGCCATATAAATATTTGGTCCAATATGTCACTTATTGAATCCACTTATATATGTCCCTTGCAGAAGTGGTAAACGATTTTTTAATTTCATTGTTCTTGAGTTTTGTAATTATTTCAAGTGACACTATCCATAATATTTGTTTAGTTTGTCTTCGGTTCGTATAAAAATTAATTCAAAATGGACTTCTGGCTCGGTCTCGCTTTATTGTTTTTTCTTATCTTCATATTCCTTAAAAACAAAAGCGTAATTTGTGTTGAAAAGTGTTAAACATTTAAAAAAGCATCTTGGCACTTTTATATAGTGGTGCTATACCCTGCAAAACATAATCTCACAAACCAAAATATTTAGGCCTGGCAGTGGCTCCTTTACATTTTAAATCACTTGTAACTTATTATGAGAATAGGTCTAATGTGGGCCAATCGTTGCACTGAGTCATGATAACAAAAGTATTCTATGAATAGTTTTCTGGTAGCCCTTTTGTTTCACAAAACTCTATGAGATCTGGAATTTTATTTGGACCCATAGGCCAATATGTTGGTTTACCTCCAGAGTAAAATACGCATTTTGTAGCTTAAAGGTAAGTAGATCCTTTCCTTTGTGGGTCGTTAGTCTTGATTTCCAAAGCGTATTTTTGGTGTTAGAAGTTTATACATTTGCGGGAATGATTTTACTTAAAATACATTCTTTGACGGTGTTTTCCCTGCACATCTGATACAGCTAAGCTCTCGTTGACAATATCTTTAGGTGTAGTTAAATCTTTGGCATTTTTTACATTGAATAATTTGGCCAGCTGATTTTCGCAATGGTTGTATTCTGACTCTCATGATAAGGATGGTTTTTATATTGTTTATATTTTCTACATTTTTTGGTTATTAAATGTAACCATAAATAAGGATAATCCCCTTTTAGTGATTTGAAAACCTTCTGCATTTTCTATAATTTCTCTCTTGTATCAGTATCAGTGACTGATTTCATTATTGTGTGCACGGAGGCATAATTTAATATGCCAATATTAGTAATTGGTGGCGGTGTCTTACTTTAGGTTTGCGCTGCGCTGTTTTACTTCTTCAGGAGTTTGTCATTGCATTTAAGCTGCTTTATCAGTGTTTAGGAGGAAGTTATATTGTGTCTGAGAAGACTCCTTAGATCCCTTAGCATGTAAAGCCTTTTTTAAATATTCGTTTTCCTTTTTAAGCAGCACCACTTCGTTGCCTAGCTGCGACGTTCCTTTTTTAATTTCGCTTAGTACGAAGTTTTCTTCTTAGTTTATCATTTTCTTAAACTTGTTTAAAAAAATGTTTAGTTGAAGATGTTGGTGATCTCGTGAGCTCAGAGCTTTTTAAAAATATCAATCAATATAAAATATCAATCAATAGTTGATCCACCCCAGAATCCTTTGGCCGACCTTCGAAGCGAGTAGATTTTTCAGCATCTCTGCTGATTTACCACCTGGGTTATAAATTCCTTTATTTGTTGTAACCATTGCATTAATTCAGTGATAATAATACATCTACCAACCGTTACCAGTACCAGTTGTTGGGGGTTGTACATGAGAACTTTATTTACTATAGGTTCGCAGTGGTCTAATATCCCACGGTGTCTTGTGTCTACCATAAATGCAGTGATAAATGACTAAAGTATATACAAAATGAGATGTTCGAACTGGGAGCCCATTAATGTAATGTTCAAAAATAAATATCAAAATTTGATGTTTTCGGTTATGAAATTCAAAGGTAGACGTTTTCGATCCACCAAAAAAAATTCAGAATACTATAATGGACGGCATAATATAATATGAAAATTTAAAGAACACATCGACGATGGTTTTGTTGAGCCACGGTCCGAGTTAACTAGTAAACTTTTGTTTTTTTGTTTAAGTTCGTTGAACCGCGATAGTTTTGAATTAAATCGTAGAAACGAGTAAGCTCTCATTAGCTCTCATTAGCTCTCAACTCTACTACACAAACATTCTTTATGCCTTTTAAAACATTTCTCAAATTAAGCAATCTTCCTAAAAAAGCGTATCTTTCTGAGAATACATACCCTCATCGGAAATTACCAGGCCTGTTAATTTTTTAAATATACATTTTGCGGAAAAGAAGGTCTGAGTATTTGTAGAAACAGAAATGTTTCTCAGAAATGCCAAGCATCTAATACCTTATTACAAAATTATGTTGCAAGACCAAATAAATGGGTATATTATAGTATTATAGTATAGCTTGGTCTTTCTCAAATTTAGAAAAACAAATATTCCTCCGAAGTACATACTTTGCCTAGATAAACTTTTTTTCTAAACAAATAACTTCTTTAGAAATTACCTGACCATTATTATAATTTTACACGATTAATTTAAGAGAGACAAGGTCTAGGTGTTCGAAGTATATTAGTAAAATTAATAAAAACATATCTTTAACAGAAATTGGCAAGGATTATTTCCCACAATAATTTTAAAGGTCCAAAATATTTAGAAAATTTGAAGAAAAATAATTTTTCCTCATATGCATAAAACATGATGGTTTACCAATGAATACTTTAAATTCAAGCAACAAAAAAAATTTCCTAAAATCCCAAAGATCCTTCTTTTTTTTTTTAAATGGTGTCAATGAATTCTTAAATCTTTCTACAAAAGAAACTAAACTATAAGAAGTATTCAAATCTTATAAGCTAAAATTATTACAATTTTTTAAGTCTTAACTACTTAATACTTAACTACTTAACTACTTAACTACTTAACTACTTAACTACTTAACTACTTAACTACTTAACTACTTAACTACTTAACTACTTAACTACTTAACTACTTAACTACTTAACTACTTAACTACTTAACTACTTAACTACTTAACTACTTAACTACTTAACTACTTAACTACTTAACTACTTAACTACTTAACTACTTAACTACTTAACTACTTAACTACTTAACTACTTAACTACTTAACTACATAACTACTTAACTACTTAACTACTTAACTACTTAACTACTTAATACTTAACTACTTAATACTTATTACAGTTCACAATTTCTTTATTTGCATTAACCTTGAATATTCAAATTATTTAAATTAAAGATTTGTAAGTGCAAATAGATCTACCCTTTTAATTCGTCGGTCCCTTGGTAGTTTTAGTATACCTTCGATATGATTTTTCCAGGTAAGCCTTTGGTCAGTGGTAAACCTAAATATATTTAACCTTTAATTGTGAGGGATATTTACACAATTCAATTTTACTGGGGGGCATTTGTTCGGAGTGAACATGATGTGAGTCGATTTATTTTCATTCACTTTATTCGCCAGTTTTTTTGCCATTGCTCAATTTTGCACAGATGATTTTGCATTTCTCTTAAAGCAGTGTAAGAGTTTTTGTGTGACATCAAGATGGCCGTATCATCAGCAAATGTTGATTTTATTACCTTTTTGTAGTACTAGGTAGATCGGTTGTGTATAATAAATACAACATTGGTCCACGGACTTTGCCCTGAGGAACACATGCTCTAATATCATTTAGGCCATTAATTGATTCATTTTGTTTTACGATATACTGTCTTTGAAAAAGATTGTTTCTAAGAACTAAGTGAAAACTGTTTGGTAATAGTTTTTGAATTTTTAAAATTTAGCCCTCATGCCACACTTTGTCAAATGCTTGTGTAACATCCAGAAAAACAGCAGAACAGTACTTCTTTTCCTCAAAGGACTTTTTGATTATATTTACAATCCTGTATATTTGCCCAATGATTGCTTGTTGACATTGGAATCCAAACTGATAATAACATGATCGGGTTGAAGATAAATGTTAGCATTTTTAAACATTTACCAGATAGTTTTCTTATCATTTTTCCCGTAAGAAGATCATATCCCGTTCCCTTTTTTGGGCTTATATGGTCTTTGATTGTATTCCTTACACTTTTCCACTTAAATTTAATTGACTTGAAGGACGAATCATTATCCGTTTGCTCAGATAAAACAAATCTTTTAGCATCTTGATGACGTGTAATGCTTTTTCTTTATCGCTTCTTGCCCAATTTTCACTTATCAGTCTAATCGGTGAATTAGAAAACTGTCCTTTTTAAATTTTTCGTTGCCTTCCACAAAGAGTAATTTATTCTTGTTTTATCTAGGTTTTGTGCTTCCTTTAGTGCAATTCTTAGGATTTTAATAGGGTTTTAAGCTTCCACTTTAATACAACAGATTTGGATTGTTGCCACTGCCTCCTTATGATTCGTTTTTCTTGAACAAGGTTCTGAATGTCTCGGGGCAGTTTATTAACTTTTCTGTTATATTAACGGCGGATGAAGCATTTTTTGCTGCTCTCTCTAAAACTTCGATTAGCATTTCTGTAGTCTCATCAATATCGGTTGGTGTTCCTTTACAACATTGGCGCTCAAAATTACTGTTACAGGTGAATGATAAGAAGACAGATCAAAGTAGTTGGCTGCGTTAACATTTGTGCTTGCAATACCCTTCGTTACGCAAAAGTCTATTGGATCAGGAATCTTTTTTTATTTGTTGGCCTGTAGCTGGGTTGACCAGCTGATAAGTTACCTAAACTCTGTTCCTCTATAGCTTCAAAAAAATATGTACCTTTTGGCGATGTAAGTTTTGATCCTAAGTGGATATGTTTAGCATTATAATCTCTCCTTGCAATAAATTTATTACCCAACTGGTTAAAATAATCAATGAACTGTAGTTTTTTATAGCGTGTTTTGGAGGGTAGTATACTGCTGATATTACATAGTTCCCGTTGCTTGAATATGTTCATTCTCGTTTTTATTAAGTTTGAAGTGTTTTAGCCTTCTTTTAATCAGAACAGCTATGCCACCATGTGCTTTGCTATCCGGATGCTAGTATCATAAATTGAATATCCATTAATTTTTTAATAGTTCTTATTTGTAAAGCGTGTTTTAGATATTAACATTACGTCAATATTGTGCTCATTGAAGAATGCTTAGACCTCAGCTTTGTGTTGTGCTAGACCATTTGCATTCCATATTTCTATTTTAAGGACATTCATTTTTGATTTTAAACGGCCATCTTCACCATCGTTTTCATATTTTGCATCATTAAATCCATGTTTCTCTCCATCATTACCATGAAACTTTGCATCATATTGGTGGGCTTGTTTAATGCTAAAGAGATGTTTCCCTCATCAATATTTTGCACTTTTGGGGCAGTTCCTTGACGGATACTAGCATATAAGACTTCATAAGGTACTTTACTGTTTACGGTTGTATTCTGGTTTTCACCTTGAATGTTGTTGGGCGAAACTTCTGGAAACATATTTTTTCTCTCATGAAGTGAGAGACATACATTTTAGGCGTACGCTGCTTTTCTCACTTCCATGGACTAATTCTTCGTTTTAGCTCTAAATATATTGGGCACCCTCTATAATTTTCCGTATGATTTTCTCCTCTGTTGCTACACGTTTTCACAGAAGTATCGGCTTTGTATTTGCTGTATTTCTTGGAATTATGTAGTTCTCCGTAGATAACACAAACATCGCTCAACGTACAATAAGCTTTATTATGTCCGTATTCTTGGCATTTAATACACTGTATTGGCCCAGTTTTTATCTGGGTCCCTCTATCGTGATTCTTCTATGCAAAAGATATTTCAAGCTATATATTATGTTTTCCATATGCTATATATTATACTTTCTACTTCCAACTCTACGCGGAATTGAGGCACTTTTTCTCTATTAAAAATATTCGTTATTATTTTAGCACGAAAGCTTTTATCAATAAGAGCATGGTTTATTATGCTTGGATCTACGAAACACTCAATATCTTTTATTACCGCAAACAATCCTCTCTAGCTCTAGTTGGTAAGTATAGTATCGTTAACCAATTTTGTCGAATTGGGTAACTAATGCTCTGTAAACATCAATGTTGAGAGATTGGATTTTTGTTTCTTTTATATTTCCTGTTTTCACCCCGGAAATGTACAAGTTACATTTGTTATTTTGTTTAATAAGTCAGTAAGATTTTTTGAGGATTCTTATCTCAAATAAATAGGTGGCGGTTTCTCCTTTATGGGAGTATGTTCTTCAGGAATATTCACGGATTCTGATAAGCTAGATGATAATCAATTGCCATGAATTAATTCTTCGCTACAGAATTTCTTCACGGTTGCACTTGCCGCCAAGTTAGGGCTTCTTTGTCAGATATGTATCTGTCTATACTTGTTTGCACTAAACACTAATCAACATCCATATATATGTTATTGTCAATTGACGACGATGCACTTTTATTTTTCGTAATGTTTGTTATTGTTGCACTTTGTTCATTTAATAAAATGTTAATTTTGATTTTTGCAGCCGTAGTATTTTATTGCACGTTCCAATTTTTTTAAATACTATATCACTCGTGGACATTGATCTCTGTGAATTTGGCCATTTCCTTTTAGTAGCAGGAGAAGATTTAAACATGATCATAAACCAAAAGATACTTTTAAATACAAAAAATAATTACCTGACGTATATTATATTTTCACAAGTAACTAAGAGAGACCGGAATTGGTAGCATATATTTCTCAACCTAAGTGACACTTATCTTCCGCTTTAACACATAACTTCCTTGGAAAACTTGTTTGAACCAGAAACCACCACCAAATTTGATAGAAAATACCATTAGCTTCCTTGTCCCCACTTTTGAATAAGAGATAATTGAACAGTATAAATTAAATTACGAGAATCGCGCCCCAAAGAAAACATACTGCTTTAGCTCGTATAAAGCATTGTTGCCTCCATAATTCCTTTCCTGTGCATATCTCCTTTAACTTTATGATGTAATGAGATGTAAATAATTTATCTTCGCAAAAATGTTAACGATAATGAATATTAGAATACGAAAATATGTCTAAGAATGATAAAATTAGAAAATTTATTAGTCATCCTTCAAATATAATAATTGATGTGAACATTTTTTTTATTTATATGTCGAATTAAAGCACATAGTATATCTTCACGTACATCACAACCGTTTACATTTATAACGATATATCGGTCTTCAATTACATAATTCCTAAGGAAAATAGAGTTAGCGCACGCGTTCGAATTAATATCTTTTGTAAAAAAATGAAAAATATTTTCTAAAAGTTTCACTCGAGATGATAACCTTGACATTTTACATTTTTCATTCGTCAATCAATTTTCATAACCTTAGACATAATATCGTAATAAAATATGGTAGCATTCATTATGTTTAATATTTTTTTGTTAACTATTAATGTTAAAACTAAGCATCAAAAATCAATAGATTCGAAAATAAACTCATAATTGAAACAGACTCATTGACATTTTACATCAAATTTAAACAAACAAGAAATGTATGATGGTGGACCAACTTTTAATAAAACGAATCTTTTTCGTTTTTCTTATTTTTTTATATTTATTATTATTACAACTGACTTATTGTATAAATTATTTAGCAATTTTTCTATCTTAATTTTATTCATATTTGTTGGGATAAAGCCCAATGACTAGTCCCAAAGATAAATATAATTATTTTTTTAAATAAATATTTGATATAATATAGGATCATTCCACATGGAATCGTACATGAGTTGCACTCGATGTCTCAAAAATTGTTCGAATTATATTTATTCGATTTATAAGTAAAAAAAAAAAATATTGCAGAAGAACATTTTTTTTCTTCTCTCTCTCTCTCTCTCTCTCGAGTTACACTCTCTTAAAGTTTTCACTTTTTCAAGGAGTTTTGGGTACCTGTATTACATTTTTGATCATATTTTCGGAACGGTTTGGCCGATTTTAAGTTTTTCAACGGTTTCTTAAAGCTACAAGAATATAGAAAATTATGTAATTAGTAGTTTTTAATAAATTTCAATTTTAAAAGTTAAGTGATTTTTTGAATCTGTACTTCTTGTTACGTCAATAACAAAAAAAGCGTTTTTTTTTTATATTTTAAATTACCGTTAAATTACGTGTGAATAATGACACTTTATTTTGTGAAAAAATCAGCTTGGCACTAGAACAAAAATGTTGAAATACAGGCCTTTGAAATCAAAATTGTATATCCTTTGTATCATTGTATATCTTTCGTATATCATTGTATATCCCGTACTGATACTTATCTGTTTTCGGAATTTTCAAAATATATAATTTTTGAGACCTATGAAAATCGTGTCTTTTATTGATATTTTAATATTAAGTTAGATTATGCTAATTAAAATGTTACCTAAAATTAAAATAAAGTGGTATAATAGTAGTTTGTGCTTGATTTTGTAAATTCGTTTACATAAATTTTACAAAAATGCCGTTTAAATTATGCTGTAACCCATATAATCTTACTCCGCATTCACGTAAGAATCTACAGATTCGTAAAGTAACTGAACGTGTTATATCTGAAGCTACGAAGATCAGCAACCTGCAACAACTGAACACAGAAAATTATATTTGTGGTGCATGTTGCATGCAAATATTGAGAGTAACCAAAGAAGTTTTAGATACAACTAGCAGTCACATCACACTAGAAGAAAAATAAATGGAGTCAGCTGACATGATTCAAATTAAGAATAATGAAACTATACTGCAGGCTAACCAAGTTATAGGAGCATGTGGATTAAGCCCATTAAATAAAAAAAATTGGGGAGCAAAACATATGGAGAGGAAAAATACAGAGGGTATCTTCAATTTTGAGTCTTGCAATTCAAATTCCAGATCCAAGCATTCCAGTTCCTCTGGCATCAGTTTTATTAAAAACGAATTGGATTTCTGGATTTTTAATTTAAAAGAAGCATTCAAAAAGGAAACGAAACAAAATCAAAAGATGAACTTGCTAACTACATTGCCAGCTAGTTGGAGTCAAAAGCGTATAAAAGAAGAATTTGGAGTAAGAAGATACTCAAGCAGGCAAGAAAAACAGCTAGTTGCTACCAAAGGTTATTATAGTTACCTAGATCCTATTAAGAGTAATCCGTTATCATACAATATAAAAGGTAGAATTTTGGAATATTATTACGACAACGAAGTAAGCCGAATATTGCCGGGCATAAAAGATACAGTGAGCGTCCGTGAAGGCGCAATAAAAGTTAAAAAACTAAGAGGTTGATGTTGCTTAACCTAAAGGAAGCATACCATAAATACAAACAACAAAATGAAAATGATCGTGTCGGATTTTCAAAATTTGTAATGGAACGACCAAGAGAATGCATTTTGCCAGGTGCTTCAGGAACACAGTCAGTGTGTGTTTGCATTACACATCAAAATTAAAATTTAATGTACTCAGCTCTCTCCAATTTAGTGCAACCGAGCAATACCAAAGAAGTTTTAAAATATGTAGTGTGCAATGATGAAAATTATGATTGCTGCACAAATATATGTTCTGTTTGCAATACAAAGCTTGATGATTTCATAGCCGAGATTTTTATTTTTAAATATTTGTATTATAGTTTGCTAAAATGTATTAATGGTTACTAACAAAGTTTAAAGACAATTTGAGTAGGAAGAAATATATTGATTTAAGAGGCCTGTATTTCAACATTTTTGTTCTAGTGCCAAGCTGTTTGAATAAAGTGTCATTATTATCATGTGATATAATGGTAATTTAAAAAATTTAAAAAAAATACTTTTTTTGTTATTGAGGTAACAAGAAGTACAGATTCAAAAAATCACTTAACTTTTAAAATTAAAATTTATTAAAAACTACTAATTTCATAATTTTTTATATTCTTGTAGCTTTAAGAAACCGTTGAAAAACCTAAAATCGGCCAAACGCTTCCGAAAATATGATAAAAATGTAATACATGCATCCAAAACTTAAAAAAGTGAAAAATTTAAGAGAGTGTAACTCGAGAGAGAGAGAGAGTGAAGAAAAAAAATTTTTTCTGCAGTATTTTTTTTTTTTACTTATAAATCGAATAAATATAGTTCGAACAATTTTTGAGACATCAACTTCCAAAATCCCATTTTTATGTACGATTTCTTATGGAATGATCCTATAGAATTATTTTAGTTTGCAATCACTGGATCCATTGGTTTGGTTCTTTATAGGTGTCGTATTGCTATCGGACAGTCCAGCATACGACGTATTTCGATATTCTCATGTTGTTGAAGGCGTGAATCATGTTTGGCAGCATAAACTGCAATAACTTCATTGATGTCTTCCATCTTTAAGTCACGGTGCAGGTCTTCATTTAGAATGTACCACGGGGCATTTACAATATTCCGAAGAATTTTATTTCGGAACTTTTGAATTTTTTTAACGTTTGTTTCTTAGTACAGCCCGAATGCTGTACTCCATAAGTCCACACAGGTTTAAGAGTTTGCCGATATAGGAGTAATTTATTATGTATAAATAGTTCAGAGTCTCTACCTATGAGCCAATACATTTTCCTGTATTTGAGATTTAATTCGTTCTTCTTCTTTTTGACATGTTCTTTCCATTTAAGTTTGGCATCTAGCGTCATCCCTAGACATGTTGCTGTATTTGCATAAGCGACTTGTGTAGAGTTTATTACTATTGGTATACTGACATAGTTTGTTTTATTAGTAAAATTCACATGAACCTATTTTGTTTCATTGGGGCACTCCTTCTGAAATTTTCTTCCTTTTCGTCTGCCTCTTCAAGAGTTAGTAATTGTTTTCTACTCATTTCAAATAAATCTATAAATGAAATCAATAAATACATGCAGGTACTTTTGGGACTTTGTAGAAAATAAATCTGTGACCAGGGTTGGGCGTTTTACATGTAAAAAACGTTTTCTCCATTTTACATGTAAATAACGTAAATTACAAAATAAAAATGTGTATTTTACAAAAATATGTAAATTATATTTAAAAAACGAGAATCCGTCCAGAAATAAATTAAAATATTGAATAAATGATACAAACATTTGTTTATAAGAATAACTTGCATTAGAAAATCCAATTAAACCTTTTATTTAAATGGTTAATCATAATTATTTTCAACTTTTAGTTATCTACATTGAGACTATAAAAATCACCTAACTTTCTACAATGCCATCTGTTTACGTCTTAAACTAGTTCTTATATTCGACAAAATAAACAACTAGTGACATAGTGCCATCTAGCTACATTTGAATAAACTAAAATAAAATATTTTTAAGAGTGCATATTTCTTTCGATATGTAGCGGAAAACTAATTGCAATTTGACGTTTAATCATAAATAAAATAATTCTCTGCAGTGAAATGAATGAAATGAATCTATACTCGTTTGACTGGCTTTTAAATTTAAATCTTTATTAATTTCAAAAAGGACAAAATCAACCAAATTATCACTACCCGTCTCACCCTCATCAAATAAATGTATGCCTGAAATTACTAGCCCTATTCTATCCATTCGATAAAATGTCTATGCATTATGCCTTTGATGTCCAGTGTAGTAAAGAGGTAGCGAACATGATTATCGAATTTAAGCGTAGAACTGTAGTGAATTTTATTAATTCAATTTAATTTTTCTTAATAATTAATAATTTTTCATAATCTAAGTTTGCAGCAATACCATTATACTAACCTTACCATAGAATTAATACTAGATAAATTGATTAATACATTAATAATTAAATTTGAGAAAAATATTCATTTTGAAACACAGCAGTTACCATTCAAGGAATTCCATATGCTAACTCCTCTCACGAAAAATGAAGCGTTCATCAAATTACATTTATTGATAGCAGGTGTCAAGATTTCATTGTCAAAATATTTCTTATCATAGGTAAGTTGCACTTTATTTTACATTTATACATATGTGCAAATATCACAATAAATAAACACAAATACACTACACTGTAGTATATAGTCAATTTTTCTTTAATTATGAGATTTGGTAACAGATGGCGATAATTGTAATGAAAAAGTTGATTTATATTTTACAGTATGTATAAAATAATCGTTTACATTTTACATACATTTTACATGTAAAAAACCCAGTAAATTACATTTTGTAATTTACACGCCCAACTGTGTCTGTGACATAGATCTTCTTATAGATCACTGACTTTTGCGGGCCATCACAAAAACACCACTTATAATTGTAAATAACACGAATCTCAATTTAAATTTTATATGGTTTGAGCAGATAAAACCACCGAGCAATTGGCGCAGTGGTTAAAGCTGCAGTACTTAGGATGGGAGGTACCGAGTTCGAATCCCAATGGGGGAGGGTTGCAAAAGGAATTTTTCATCACCTTTTTCATTGCGATCTGTGATGACGATGAACACAACTATAATCCCCTGTTGGAGTGCAGAATCCATGGGCCGAACCATCGTCGATGTCAGTTCAGGCTGGCTGGAGCAATGCAATGTGCAAATGGATTTAAAATCGAAGCTGTATTCGTGTGCCCTCTATTTGGCTAGTGACAGCGTAAGGTAGGAGGTTAAAAATTAACCGCGAAAAAGTTGGCAGAGCTTTGGCCCCAGAAAAGATTGTAGAGTTCAGAAACAAACAAACAAACAGATAAAACTGCAAAAAAAAACAACTCACATTCAAAGTCCTTGAAATTATGTAACAAAATATAACTGAAGATGTGTTTTATTAAATTATGGTAGTTTGAATAATTCACCTGTGCCCCACAGTGATTGCAAGAACACACTAGATATTTTTTCGAAAGGATTTTGATTTAAACAAAACATTGCGATTGCAGTAAGAATATGTTGTTATACTTTATCTCATTCTCTTTTTAAGAGATATTTTGTAATGATATACATATAGATCACTGAGCTAATATGGGTTAAGATAAATTGTAATATGTACAAAAATAAATGTTTTATTACGCTCTATTTATGGTGAATCGAGTTGCGTCGAAAAGTGACACAACTCAAAGTTATGGTATTTAATCTTTTAGTGGCGCAAGTCGAATCGACGCAACTCGAGGTTTTAGTGTATATATATATATATATATATATATATATATATATATATATATATATATATATATATATATATATATATATATATAATTGTATATACAGGGTGATTATTTTAAGCTGGAACTTTCAAATATCTCGGAAAATAAGCACTCTACCAACAAAACTCCTTAGATCAGAATTAGTACAAAACTCCTTGGAGGTGCTTTTAAATTAACTTTTAGATTAAAACAGGAACCCTTATTTTTTATTTGCAGATTCGGTTCTCCGGCTAAAAATAAATACGTAGAATAGTTAATTTTGGAGGAGATCGGCTAACCAAAAGTGGCCAAATTTTTTTTATTATTTTTTTTTAATTCAGCTTTTTTGCACTTAACAGTTTTTTCATGAGTGTGTGGCGACTATTGCTAAACAATTAATTACTCAGCTTTGGATGTTAAGCGAAACAATGCTCAGTTTCGATCTGATGAGGAATCTTAATAATGTTGTTTAAAATTAATTGTCATCTCATCAGGTGTAGTGATAGCAAACCCGGTTTTTTTATTAACCGGGAAACCAATTAATCGTTCCGTTTTCGATTACCAAAATCCCCGATTTTATTTGAAAAAACAAGGCAGCTTTGCCTTGCTCATGGCATTTAGCTAGCAGTGCTTGACTTGCTTTATATGAATAGAAATGTTGAATTGGGTATTATTGGTGTCGACGAATTATCCGAATCTGATACTTTTGATGAAGTAAATTCCCCAGAAATTGTAGATTCCGAAAACGAATGCGATGATGTAAATATTGATGCAGACAACTTTGAAACTTCACAAAACCATAATTTAGATTCAGAATTATCCGAACAATTTGGGCATAATTCTAAAAATACAAAAATTCGTAAAGTAGTAAAACATTTTAGAGCATCTAAAGCATTGGAATTAACCTTGGATTCTAAAACGATGGAATAGCCTGTTGATCCAAAGGGTTTACAAACTAGTGTCTAGTCTACAGATGGCGATCGTAGAACTAAACCTCACGAAATATTCATTTTGTGAAAATGATTGGATATTATTGGGGAACATTATTAGTGTGCTTGGGCCAATAAAGCTAACGATAGAGGCTTCATGCCAAAGAGATGCAAATGTTCTTACTGCGAACGCTGCTACTACATTCAAGTTAATGAATTCTTTCTAATGAAATGAAATCAAAACTAGAATTACGAACTAATGAAAGGCAATACTGGTTCCTGCGAGGTAGTTAACCATTATAAGAAGTAACACAGTTTTAAGATACCGGTAGATCTCCTGGGGAGAAAGTTTAGAATTTATTAATAAATTTTTATTGACGATTTCACCAACCAGCGTAGAAGCTGAAAGAGCTTTTTCTTCGAGAATAACCGATACTAAAATTAATACGTAGCCATGGCGACCGAGTGCTATGTGTAATTGCTAATTTACGCTCTATATATATTGTTATACTGTGTATATGAAGCATTAGCGAATCACATGAATTTGCAAGAAATATCTGAATAATTTGATTGTATAGCGATGGTCGCTACAATTGCTGTACTTTTTGAAATACAAAACTCTAAAAACTCCTTATGGAAGCAGCTACTTCCAGTTAGCTGATTTCTGCCAAAATTAACTAACCAAAGAACTTAATTTTAGCCTACAATATAAAAAAGGGATTCCTTTTTTAATTTAAAAGTTCTATTTTAAGTTTGATTTTGATCATTGCGGCTTTGTTTATATAGAAGGCTTTGTTTATACTCAAAATTAAGTATTTTCAAAACACCATTATAAATATAAAACCCGTATTGTAGTTTTATGCTTTTGTAAAGTTTTTGTGCGTATGTGTTCATCGTCCAACATTAAAACGAAAAAAAAATACATCAAGCCGACGAACGAGACAAATGTAAAGCACAAAGGAAATATTTAGTGTAAAAAGCTAATTGACTACATTAGTTGGATTAACTATTGCGATCGTTTGTAGTCCATCAAAACTATCAGAAGTAGACAGTGTAGTAAACAAATATTTGTGATCATGCATTATAATAATTAAAAGCTTTACCACAAGGGGAACATTTTAAAGAAAATATTTCAGTGGCTATAGAGTAGTGTACATAAATTAAGTGAAAATAAGACGTTTGTGCATTTCAGTGTTTCAAATTGTCCAGTTAGTTCGAATAAAGATATTTATTGTGTGTTTATAGTGTGATACGAGATGATGCAGTACAGTGGACCAAACCACTAATGTACAAAATGAGATGGTGAACGCTACATTTGTAATCACTGGTAAGTTGAAAATTTTTTTTTTGTTTATTAATTTTACGAAAATTGTGAAAATTGAATCCATGTTTTTTTCACTTAGAGACTAAATTTATTGCTTCAAATTAACAAAATTTAATGAGATACCCATTATGGTGTAAATTGGTTGTGATGGACTTATTTGTACTCGACGTATATGAATATATTTCCATTGAGTTCTTAATAACTGATTTACTACATACATAAACAAAACAGGGTGGTTATATTAAATTTAAGTCGACTGCCTATTTGAAGATCATTTGTAACATTATTTTTTGTAGATATGTATAGCCTGTATAAACTTTAGGACTTTCTGCAAAACCATTTTTGCTTTAGTTAGTTTTCGGGTATTTTTAATGGTCCAGCTTTCTAATTCAAGCATAAAAACTATATCCAGAACCTTTTATAACCGAAGCTGCAGCCTTTTGAACACAGATCAAAATCGAGCATTTCACCTATTTTTTTTGTATGTATGCTAGGCCTTAGTCTGTATATACCGCCATTTGGTTTATGACTAAAACCGATAACTTATACCTTTATCTTTGTCATATGCAAACCCCATAGCCTGCTAAATTTTAAGGATAATACGTAAAACAACTAAACATTAAAAAGAATTAAAAATACCAATAGGGGAAGAGTTAAACCTCTAACCGCTCTTCCCCCTCACCTCCTCGGTACGCCGCTGTACCTAAGCTAAAATATATTTTAAATTAAGTTTTTATCAGATGAAAATTGGTTTTTACCGGTCGTAAATTGTTTTTTTATACCAAATTAGATCCATCTAAGTAAACAAAGTCGTATTGATAAATTAAGATACAGTTTTATGACTCGAGTCGAATGAATCTTAAAATTAAACAAGAAAAATGTGGAATACAGGGTTTATCGTCCGTTAAGTAATTGAATTATGAGTATAATAAAATATTTGATCACTTTGCATGATTGTAAAATGATTGATATGATTAGAATTTGAAAAATTTGTTTAGAAAGTTTAAGGGTCAGCAAAATTGTTGTTCTTATCATTTTTATCTAAATTTACTGATGTCATCATTAAATTTTGATAAAAAAAAATGTTCTATTGCAAAAAGGTCAAAGTAGATTTTTGTTGTTTGTCACATCCAAAATTTTAAGCGGTGCTCAATATAATCGAGATAACGATAGATGTCATCGAAATAAAAAGTCTAAGTTTGATAATTTTTGTTTTAAATTGAATAGTTGTCAAAGGCTTACTACCATCATGCTTATTTGAGATGTCTGAAATTGTTTCTCTGAGCTTATCATTACATAAAGTTGACAGATTTTTGGGGTTAAAGAAGTATTTAAGTTATGGCATATATGTATACAGTTTTATGGACTAACAACCATCATATATTTTCTAAATTTTGAAAGCACTCAATTAGCTAAACGTGACATAGCAACACGTTATACAGTTTGGGATAAACTCGCAATTTAGCAACATGTGCTCGCGCGTACATATATTTTGCTCATTGCGAATGCGTGTGTACTAATTTTACACTTGAAGAATTCTTTTCCCACATTATTGTTAAAACATAAAGTATAAATGGAAAATATTGTAACAAAACAGTTATATCTTAAGTTTGGGTTAAATAAAGTGGACACAAGTTCAAATAAAAATATCTTTTAAAATTTACCTCCAAATATAATTTTAATTGGCGCTGAAACAGGAACCAGTCGATACAATCATTATAAATTTTGTTTTGTGAAAAGTGAAAAAGTAAAATTAAATTTTCGAAATAGTTAGTGTTTTACCCGTGAGAGCAAAATAATACGCGAATTTTCAAAAAATCATTTTACTCATGAGAATAAAGTGCTGTTAGTGCTGTTATAGTGCAATACACCTTAAGTTACAACTAAATAACAATATTTAATAAATTGAAAACTCTAATAACAACGATGACTACATTGGACTAAATAAACAATTCGCTCGTGCAATTAACCGGAACACTTAACGCTCAGATAGACATAACAAAAAAATTGGAAAAAAATTAAACAATTGGAAGGTCATAGAGAGCAACAATCAAATAATAGATACAAGGCCCAATAACTGAAAATGACCAGAGCTCTAGGTTTTCAACGGAAATCCTACACATTATTTCTCTTGGGTCTATAGCGTCGAAAATATCTTAAAAGATTATGAAATTGTGAAGGAGAAACTAATACAGCAGACTCAGCTCTGATTTCTTATAACACATTTGATGAAAACTGGAGTGCTGTAAAATCATTGCTTGTCTCTACACTACGCCGATAAGCGAGATCAGAGAACGCTAGAACACCAACTAAATAATTTCATTCAAACGAACAAGAATATGAATTTTGTGCTAAAGTGAAGCATTCGTTGCCACTAATAATCAATAAAGTAAAGGTCAAAAATTACAGTCAAGACACCATGACTGTACTCAGTGAAACTTACCGCATTCGCGCTTTAGACGTATTTATAAGAGGACTGAATGCTGATATTTCTAAATACAATAACCATCAAACCTTCCAGAGGCATATTCGTCGTGTTTCAAAATCAAAATTCAAAATCTGTATTTCAGAAATGTGTCTATTCACAACCGAAGTTTTAGTAACTCAAATCCGGCTAACCAAATTAATACAACACAAAACCATCAGGCTGCACTAAAACCGTTTTCAAGATTATCGCTTCAACAGAAGAATATGGGTTATACATTTTGCCTGGATTAACCCCATTTGATGGTAAAATTGGTGACGATGGCCTAAGAAAAGTACAGGCTGTAATTGACCGAAAGAAAAACATGATCACAATATTACCAGAAATAGACATCCCTTTAAAAAATATAACATCGAAATATGATACCAACATTTGAACGAAGCATCTTTATACCATTATCAAACCGTGGAAACCAAGTTGAAAAACTATTAAGCGATGGCATCATAAGGTCCTCTAAAAGTCCCTATAATTTTCCAATTTGGATTGTATAAAACGAATTGGACGCTTAGTATAGTGGTTGAAATAAAAACTGTATGGTGATAGATTTTACAAAAGTTAAATGTCATAACAACGTGAGATACGTATCCGATCTAGGATATTACAAAGACAGTTGCTAGCCTTGGTAACTCAAAGTACTGCAATATCGTAAGATTTAAATTTGAGATTCCACAACATCAGAATTAAGAAGAACGATAACCCAAAAACAACATTCGCAACAATGAATGGAAAATTTGAGTTCACCACCATTAGGCTTTAAGAACGCACCGGTAATTTTCCAAAAATGATTGAAAACGTTCTGAAGTCATACATAAGAAAAGTATGCTATATATATCGAGGATATTAGAGTTTTATAGGCACCACCAAGGAAGAACATCTACAGTTTTTAAAAAATATTTAACAAATTGGCCAAAGCAAATTTACGCGTCAATCTTGACAAAACTGTTCCTTGGATACGCATAACAAGAGTCGCTAGAATAAAAGTGGATCCTAGAGAAGTATCTACCATCCAGAAGATGAAACCGTCAGAAAATCTCAAAGAGCTGAAAGGATTCCTGGGTTTAACTTCATATTACAGGAGATTAGCCAAATTCACAAAACAGCTGATAAAATTATAGTATTCTATAAGAAAGAAAGTTAGATAATTGGTAACAAAAACGTAAAGCACGAAAAACATGGCAATGAAATCGGGCTCACAAAGTTAAACGCTACTCAAATATCTTAGCAATAAACTAAAACTTTTAGCCTGAGAAAAAAGACTAAAAAGAGCTTAAACGCAAGTTGAACTAGAACTTGGATTAAAAGCGCAAAGAAAAAACCTGATTTATTTGCATCATATCTTGGAAATACATCAGACCTCTCTCAAGATAAACTGCAGATGAAAACATAATACAAGTTAACAAAATCAACAGCCAAAGCATAAAACCTGTATCTTAACAAGAGTTAAAAGTTTAAATCTGCAGTAACCTAAGCTCAAAAAAATGACAAAAGTGATAATGATACCAAGCAAACCACCTAATGACAAAAAATCGTATAGGCGATTTCTTTGCTTCCAACTATTTCTAAATTATTCGAAAAGTTGCTGCTTAAGAGACTCAAATTAATCATATAACAAAGAGATCTATAACAAAGAGATTCCTCCTTAACACTTCGGGTTCGGAGAAAAACATTTGACTATCGGATAGGTCCACAGAATCACAGACATAATGGAAGTTGCGCTGGAAAGCAAAAAACATGTTCAAGTATTTTCTTGGATGTAGCACAAGCTTTCGATGAAGTATCACACAGAGGACTAGAATTTAAATTGCATCGAGATTTAGTAAAGCAGTTTTATCAGATTGTAAAATTTTACTTAGCTGACTGATATTTTAGAGTAAAATACGAAAATTACAAAAGAAGAGCTTAACATCAAACACAGAAAAATGTACTGGCTTATAGCAGGTAAGAATTCTGAGCTATCACTTCAAAATAAACTGCTAAGTTACAGGCAAACTTTACAACCAATATGAACCTACGATATTCAACTTTGGAGAAGATGAATATAAAAATACTACAACCATTCCAAAACAAAATTTTATGTGATCTTCTAAACGCACCATGGTGCATCAGAAATGATAATCTCCATAGGGAATTTAAGATGGAATACATCAACGAAGAAATCAGAAAGCACGCGAGGATGTCGAGATTCGACTTTACATAGATAAAACCAATTTAGTTAAACGTCTCCTAACGACAAGACCTTTAGAACTAGGCAGCCAGAAGAAATTATTCTTTTTTAAGTTAATAAAAATAAAATATAAGGAACCTTATTTTGGCGGTAATAAGGAACCTTATTTTGGCGGTTGCTAAAATACTGTTGTAGTTACTTATAGCAATCACCATTTACAGTTTGTAATTTTCGACTATCATCGTTCGAAATTTTATCACAGGCTTTCCATACCGAGCGAGTGGTTGGATCTGCGGTGCTTGGAGCGGGGGTATCTTGTTCCAATCTCAATAGGGCAGTCACAACTTTGACCCACTACTGGTGTGCAGAACTCATGGGCCGACACAACTTTCATGACATTGTACAAAATAACATGGAGCTATGCAATGCGCAGGTTGTATACTGTATACTTGCTTGGGTTGAAAAGATAGTGTAAATGTAAAGTGTTGATTAACAATTAGCCACCAACGGACTTTAAATCCACTGGCTGATTTTAATAATAGTGGTCCTGTATAGAATTGACTCTTATGAAAATATTTCGGGTTTTTCTTTAAAATATTCGCCATATGCAGTAATGAAAGTCATATTAATAAATAATTATTATTAAATAAGTCATATTTGTTTTAAATTCATAACTATTTCCATCTCTCTTGGCGGTGGATCATGGAAACATATCTTTAGTTTAATATTTTGGACGTTGGCAAAGCAGTATCTGGGGTTTCTGTTCAGCACATGGTCATTGAATTTTTGATCCAAAGATTAATGAACATAATTGTTTCTTTCCTAGCTTTTAAGTATTGCATTTTGCTAATGCGGATGTTCTTCGTATGTCATGTTTTAGTGATTAAAAACATTTCTGGAACTCAAATCAATCAAACCTCAGTAATGCTTGTGGAGGATCTCTTTGAAATCGTTATTTTGATAAATCATACATTGTGACGGCTGAAGTAGTAGAGAGTATAGCCATTGATAGTGTCATGGTACAATGTATAGTTTTTAGTTGAACCCCAAGGTCTTACTTAACAGGCTAAAGATGTTAAAAATAAGATGAATTTGAGGATAAGTAGTTAGCCTGTCATTCGCTCCGTTTATTCATTTGTGGATTCGAAACTGGTGATAAGGTCACATCTTGGGAAACCAGTGAATACTTTAGACATATTTATGTAGTGATTCGCTTAATGCAAGACTAACGCTTACTTTATCCATCCGTAACTTGGAGAATATATAAAGATTTGTAGTCGCCCTTAACCTGGATAACATATGGACTATACAAGTATGATATAATTAGAAATTAAATAATCAATTCGTTTTCCCCTAACTCTCACATATCAAAACTATATTGTATTCCCACATTTTTAGCTTGCAATATTACATTTATAGTATTACAATTACTGGAGGGCAGGATCCGTAAATTAGTCAAATCAATTATGAAAGAAATGTTTGGCCAATTGAGGTGTCCATGTATTTGTAAAATCCGCCAACATTTGTTTCCTAATAGGTTTGTTTTTGCTTTTTAACATTTAACTATACTGATCTATTAAAATCTCCTGAGCGGAATTTGGAACTCCCACCAGACAACAAAGATCCCGGTGGCAGATAGAAGAATGCTAAATTTAGATAGCTGGAGGGAAATAAAATACCTTATGTAGGCCAACAAGGTCATAATATGCAGTGCATACAACAAAAATAATAATTTGGTATTATATTCGATCGGCTTCCACTTCGGAGACTGGTCTCAAATCATTTCTCATATATGAAAAAATTGAATCAATCGACCGATAACTAGATAGTCTTACTGATAAAAATCATGATTGGTCATTTTGAAAGGCAACGAAAGGACTTATAAAACACAAATTTTAATGCCTACCCTTAAAAAAAATTATGGGGTCTGGGCAAAAATTTTCAAAGAGAAGGATCATCTATTTCCGTATCATCGTAATGATACCTTCTAACCGTTGAACCAAGGCAAATTACCAACGGAAATAACATAATCTTTCGCAAACATATCTAGACTAACAACTTAGGTAACTCTTCATACAAGAAGTAGAAGAAGTGAAAAGTAACCTGAATGTTAAAAAAGCTTTTCAGAAGTGAAAAATAACCTGAATGTTATCAAATATCTACGTAATGAAAAATCTCGTAAGCTTTTACACATTACCAATGCGACTTTTCGGTTAAAATACACCCTGTTTCAATAGGAGGTAGGTTAAATTCTCCACATTAAAACAAGTGCATTGAATCACAAACAAGGTTTACAAAAATATTTTGGTTCATAGGCAGAAAGAAGCTCTGAGATGTCAATCCATAACAAGTTGCTGCTATATTGACAATCTCTGAAGCCAATATAGGCCTTTGGTTTTCAACTTAGGTGATGTAGTAGACGAACAAACGCCAAAATAACACAAACGTAAATACGCTACACAATAAGTTCTTAATATGCTTAAGCAAGTTGATTTACCTGTAACCCTGATATCTGGAACCGTTCCCTAGTCCTGTCTCTTGTCTCAGTTCTGTAAGGTTTTTTTTATATTAATAAAGATTTCTATTTTTGCGTTTATTCAAATGTTTTTTTTGTGGTAGTGACAGTTCTTTTTTTCAGCGCAAGTTTCATTGTAAGTAGTGCAACTACTATAGGCTTTTGTATATAAAGTCTTAAGAGTCTTTTGTTTAAGACCCAAAGTTTCTTCATCTACTAATTTTAGCATGAAAAAAACTTTTTAATGCTTTCTGCAATCCATTTGATATGACACCCAGTGTTTTTTTAAAATCTTACAGTTTTGACCATCTTAATTCTCTCTCCATCCACAGACACCAAAGATGCAGTTTTCTGATATCAAATAAAGTATAGCTGCAACACCAATCAATCATTTTATTTACTCCGAGCTACTTTCTCAACGCCTTGCTTAGAGCTACAAGCAAATAGCATTACCTTGTCGTCTGCAAGTGATATACTTCTTGTACACTGGCATTCAATAATAATAAAGAAGATGTTTCAGAAGTATCGCCTTAGTACAGAAGCTCGTAAGGCACCCCTTAGTTTCCTAAAGTGTGCCATAATCAATACTAGGCCACCAGAGAAAGCATAGACACGTCAAGAAAACCTCCAACTTCAAATAGCTCCGACTCTTTGACTATGTTGATCATTTTCACCATAGCGTCCTGCCAGTTATTATTAAAGAGTAATTTGTCTCGAGTAATTTTTCCCAAGACTAGAAGTAGCATGATTAAAATAATTTTAATTCGGTTGGATTTCGCTCATTTCCCTTCCCAATGATAATTACTTTACCGGTTTTCCAAGCTTTCAAAGCTTTCTTCGCTTAAAAACTCTTTCAGGAAACGCATGGTACCAGCCCGTTTTGTAGACTTTTACCAGCCCCTTTTATAGACTCTTTGCGTTCGGGGTTTCATCATTACTGAATTTCTCCACGTCGCAAGTACTTGGTGCTATAAATCTTTGCGCTCTAAGATCTGTAAGTGCTTCTGTGTCATTTATCATAGTGTTATCAGGAAGTAGTGGACTCAACAAACAGCTTGAGTTATCCTTTTAGCAAGTAATGGTCAGTTCATCTATATTTGCCAAGGAGGTTAAAGCTTCTAGAGTTTTAAGCTTTCCTACTCTGAATTTATACACAAAGCTCAATTGTTCTGCATTATTGTGTTCTGTAATGAACTTCTCCAGAGTAAGATGGCTTTAGTTTGTAAAACGGAAATTTTCCTTCGTGAGCACGTTTCCGTGGTAAATTTTTGTCACAGATGATGAGTCAAGGAGAAACGGAATGTGCAGAGGAAATAAGAAATCTCTTAAAGGTGATACTAAAAAGAATTAGTTCAAACATCAAGACATATTTTATGATCAGCAAGAAGGACTACCCATGGGAAGCTCTTCATCGGGAACTTTAAGAGGGGATCGCTATTCACTATGAAAGATTCATACTCAGAATGAGTACCTGGAAGACCCCAATTTTGAACAGTTAGTCAATAACTGTGTCAACAATTTTCTTAACTCACCTCCCATTATCCAACCATTGAGAAGGTTGAAAAATTAGAAGTTGCCAACATTATTCGGCAACTAAATAAAAGAAAAGCCCCAGGGGACGACAGCATACCCAATTTGGTTCTGAGAAATTTACCAGATAACTGTATAACACAACTCACCAATATCCTTAACAGAATCTTAGAAATAGGATACTTTCCAGGCTATAGAAAATTTGGAAGTCATTCCTATCAATAAACCAGGAAAACCCTCAAACAGTATAGATCATACTCGCCCAGTATACCCAGCATTCTCGCCCACTTCTAACTTGTAATTAAGATCATGGAAATAGTCAATCTCAACAGGTTCTAGCCTCTAATAGAACCATACATCCCAGAGGAACAGTTCGCCTTTCGTGCTACCCAAGCAGTGCTAAGGCTGAACAATTTAAATTAAAAACGCCAAACGATTCAGTCGTTCAACCATCACAGCTTTTCTGGATATAAAACTTTTGAAACATTCTGTTATAAAGGTTTAGTCTATAAGCTCATTCAATGTGGTATTCCTCACAACCTTATAAGATTAATCGAATCATACCTTACAAATAGGAATTGCTACGTTTCTCTGAATCAACACAGTTTAAGTACTAAACCAATAGCAGCAGGAGTCGCTCAATGGTTAATCCTAGGACCACACTTTTTCTCATTCTTCTATAATGATATCCCAAAAGCTGATACCAAAGAAACCAAGATCCAAATATAAGCCGATGACACGGCCATTTTCGTATCTTCAATCAGCGCACGCAAATCAAGCGAGAGGCTATCTAATACCTCAACCAATACTCTATATATGCAAGGAAATGAAAGATTAAAGTTAACTCTTCTAAAACTGAAATCATTCATTTTCATCCCAACCAATATATAGCAAAATGCCCAAAGCTAGTCCTATTTCATTCGAAGGCAGCACCTTAGAATACAAACCTCAAGTCAAATATATTGTTGTGGATGGGAGAATTGTCCATAAGCCACTGGAATAATCTTATTTCTTTGCAATCAACCAGCCTTCGATTTGTGTTTGGCGATTGGCCAAAGCCTCCAACCTACAAATTCAGGAAACGCATGGTACCAGCACCTTTAAGTAGTATAAGTAGTAAAAATTAATTTAAGCCAATAGATTTAAGTCAATTACTCAAGATAATAGATGATAAAGTTTAGGCCTAGAATCTAAGTTAAGGAAATTTATGTAAATATTGTCAAAATATAATTTTAAAAAAATAATAATAATAATAAATTCGGGTTTCAAAGTAAAACAGGCTGATGAGGATAGTAATCTTCGAAATTAATTCCTGCGTAAAACAACAAAAATTAATTTATATATATTTTTAGAAAAAAAATTTATAAAACAAGAAATATTGAATTCTTAATTTTTATTAGAACAAAGTTCCTTATTACGTTTTTATAAACTTAAAAAAGAATAATTATATTGTGATAAAAGTATACAAAATACAGTGACAGAATGATATTCTCATGCAACAGTAAATTAAATTAAACTAATTCGGAACTAATCGATGGGCTAAATACCCACAAAAATAAAACACCAGATATTAAAGACAAATTACTAGATTAATTGTAATTCAGTTGTAATAAAACTATAAAAAATAAATAAAGAGTGATTTGAGCGTTTTGAGCGGTAGGTTAACACCAATTGTTGACGTGATCACTTAGATGATTTATGAAATTGGCCATAAAATTATACAAGTGCATCAATTTTCTGAAAACTATTCTGAAAACTGTTGCTCTCGTATAATTCTTTTGCCAATGTCATAAATCATCTAAGTTATCACGTTAACAATCCCTGATAACACCGAAACCGTTACCGGATCGAAAAAAAATTTATTGTGGAAGCTCTTTACATAATACTTTTTTTCGTTTTATCACTATAATGTCTGGAAAGATATGTTTGCTTCATTTTCAATTGAAATGTTGTCCTGAATCTTAGATGACATAAAAATAATTTACCAATTTATCACTATAATGTTAATAATAAAGTGATAAACAATTCCTCCTCCTTTAGGATTTGAACCCAATACCTCCCAATCCTTATATACGAATCACAACATATAAATTATACACAATGGGCATTATAACGTACTGACTTCTCTGGAACTAAACTACAAGTAAAACTTTAAAATTAATTTAAAATGTTACATATCGGAAATTTATTGGATTTGAATAGATTAAATTTTATATTTTAATTTTATTTTAAATTTCAACCTCATACAAGACTATATACCTGTACAGTTTGATAATCAATAGTAGGTATAACCATATACTAAAGTGTACCTGATGAAAACATTTTAGATTTTGTGAAAAGTAGATAAAAACTATTATTTTATGGGAAAATACACAAAGTTGGGAAAAATTTTAGAAAATTGTTTTTTTTTTTTTTTTGTATTAAAATAAAAGCACAATAAATCTTAATAGAATTTTGTGGTTTGCATTGTGCACATAACAAGAAATTTATATTGGCCTATACAAGACGATGAATACTTAAATTTAAAATTTTTAGGTGTGATAAACGTAATGTTACAATCAAAATTGTCTGATGTAGACATATAAAGAGTATTACATTTTCGATGTCTGAATTTTAAAATATTATTAGAACCAGTCTTTCAAAGTACCGAGTTGATATTTATTAAACTGAAATTTCAATAATTTTAACATTTGCATAGGGAAGCCATATCTATGCATTTGACGAAAAATACCATCAATCCAGACTAAGTCAATGCCTTTTCTAGGTCAAGAAGGACAAACCGGTAGGTTTTTTACTGGAACTTCATTACTTGCTAAATAGAAATCAAGAATACTATTGGTTTTAGTATTTCAATGAAAGGTAGGCATATCTGGAGTATAAAACAATAAAATTGCAATAATTAGATTTAGAGACGTAACATGAAGTTATTTTTAAGTAATAATTAGGCAGTTCCAACTGCAGAACTAATTTCAATACTTTTAAGAAGCCAATTGGACAATTAAATGTTTATGTATTTTGTTGTATTTGTAGAAGGTTGCCCGATTCACAGTTTTTGTTGTTGTGATGAGTTTTTTTTTTTTTTTTTTTTTTTTTATTAAACAGCTTTGATACTGATCTTGGTCGAACATTAGCATTGTCAATAATTCGTGTTAATCAAAAATATTCAATTAAATATAAAACAATAACTTAACCAAAACTTGTGCAATATCAAAGTCTTTGAATTATATTCGAACGGGAGAGAAAAAGATCCCACTCATCCCACCACAGTGACGGCCATTAGCTGCGTAATTAAATTGTTCAATTATTACTAAGCTACTGAGACCAAATTGTATACATTTTTTACAAAAATTTGAGTTTCCTGCAATTCAAGCCACAGGACCCTAGTAAAATTGAATACAGCTTATTCAAATTAATGACATTATATATTATTTGGTTTTTACAGGCCATTGCTGGCCTGTACCACACCAACATTCTGGCTCCATCAGATTCGATTCTGAGCTTGTTTTTCGTATTGTTCTAGACAACCCGAAGAAGACAATTGGTTCTCTACTCCGAGAAGTTATCATTCCCGAAAGTGACCTTTGCGCCTGAAATGCCAAATGGCGGCTATCCTCTCAGAGATCGCTAAACCATCCATCTAGGAACAGATCGCAGAACCTGACCGAGCAAGCATATTCGCTATCCTTTTATTTCATGAACCAGATCAGGAATTTTAATCAAATTCCTGATCTCATGGTTAAATAAAACTCGATAAGTGTTTATCGATGTCCTAGATATCCTGTGATATAAAAATTAGTTTAATTTTATATTTTTAATTAAATTAAAAAATAATTAGTGATATATTTATGAATTTAAATTAAAATATACAGACAGTAAATAAATAGCAGATCAGCATGATGAAATAAACAAAATTCATACAAACATAACACCATCAGAACAAAAAAACTCAAAATATAAATTACTTGAATACGAAAATGCTAAGTTACGAGAACTCGTAACAAACTTAAAAAAAGATCATGGAAAATAACCAAGTTAACTTAAACAATGATCTCAATACTCATAATAACAGATTTGGAGTTCTAATGGATCTAGAGAACATTAATTTTGATTCATTCGAAACTATAAAGCGGGAAGTAAAACGTAAAAATGTTACACCCAAAACAATCACAAATAATAATAAAAATACCGTAGTTAAAAACAAAACTATTAACAGCATCCCCATTACCGAAAAAAAATCAAATAAACCACCATACACATCCACAGTCAAAATATTAAGGATACACTTCAAATTGTGAAAGGCGCGCAAGTTGAAAGGTTTGAAGTCAAACGCATCAATATAATGAAAAGCATTCTCTTTCATTAAACAATATTGATGAATACCAAAAGATACAAACAGTGTTTAAAGAAATAAATACAAAATATTTTACATTCACACCAAAAGGATCGAAACCCAAAACAATTGTTCAAACAAAGAAGAAGATACGGATGAACTAAAAACAAGCATTAAAAAATATGAAATAAAAGTACTAAATATAATGCAATTAAATACGAAACGGTCGAGAAAAAATAAATATAAACTCCCTATTTACATAGTTCATTTCGCACCTGATACGGACATGTCTCGAGTCAAAACCAACACTATTGTATATTATACAAGCCATGAAGCTTGGCTAAGTAAAACATATTATGACTACTATTTGGTGTATGTGTTAGTGAATTTGACTACAGTAAAAATCGAAACAAAAAATTATATTTCGCACTGTCCATACTCCTCTAAATTCAAAGTACATAACATTTCTACAAAAAAAACGAAACAAAAATTATATTTGGCGACTGTCCACTCTGCTCTAAATTATTAGTATATAGTATAGTAAATAATGAAGTAAATAATAATAACAATACTTCTCTCTCTCGTTAAATAATAAATTTGTTTTTTGCTTTGTCTTAAAGAGCGCAACATACTGTTGTTCCATCATTCGTATTCATTTTTTATTTACATCAAAGCATATAATAAAAGTATATACAAATTATACTACGTCACAACACTAATACTTAGGTATAGTAGTCACTTTTTGGCATGAGTATCGCAACTTCATGGCTTGTATATACATTTGTGTTGGTTTTGCTCGAGTCTATAATAATAAAAATATAAATTATCAAAGAATATCATGTGAAAATCTAAAAAGAAATAATAACAGAATTATGCAATGCCGTAAATGCCAGAGATTCGGTCGTGCAGCAGCCAACTGTAACCTTAACTACAGATGCGTTAAATATGATACACAGCTTAATCCGGGTGAATGTAAAATAAAAAATACGATCGAAACAAATAAGATATATTGTGTAAATTGCAGAAACACAGGATACCCAGCATCATTTAAACGCTGTCCAACTTACCAAAATACACTTTTAAAATTGCAACAAAAAAGGAAAGAAAAAAATCCAGACCGCCGAGTCAAAAAATTTCGAAAAGGTACAAGTTAATCCACAACATGGAACATATGTCGAAGTATTAAACCAATCGAATACAAATCAATTAACAATGCAAAAATTATCAACCCGAGTTGATCAAATGGCAACCATCATACAGCAACAAAGTGAACAAATTTCACAACTATTAAGTATACTTTACCATCTATGAATAAATTGAAAATAATAGCAGTAAACGTTAACTCAATCATCAATGTTGCAAGAAGATTAAACCTACTAAATTTCATGATCAACCATGAACCAGACATTTTATTCATATATGAAACAAAATTAAATTATAAACATCACTTGGAATTTAAAAATTACAACATTATCAGACAGGATCATCCTGGAAATACACACGGCGGAGGAACACCAATAATAATTCAAAATAAATTCAATTTCGAGCAAATACAAATTAGTAATCTTCAAAATACAGTCTGTATAGAAACCACAATCATTAAAATAAACCTGAATAATGACCAACAACTCTACCTTATCTCAGCATATTGCTCCGGAAATAACAAAATAGTTACCAATTGTCAGTTCAATAAAATAAAAATAATCGATAATAAAAATAACTTTTATATTATTGCAGGAGATCTAAATGCTAAACAGCAAAACTGGGGGATTAGCATTAACAACCAGAAAGGTATTTATTTAAACAGATGGCAATGCGACAATAGTCTGCAATACAAATCCCAAATTTACAAATCAGATGCACCTACATTCCCAGTGGCCAATAGCTATTTAGACTTAGCAATTGTGGGCACATAAAAATTTTTAATCATAAAACCTGACGAGAGAGGAGAAATTCCTACATTATACTTTGAAAGCGATCACAAGGCCATTGAAATCCAAGTAGAAGCCATTGAAATAATTAAAATCAGGAATAGTTCAACAACACCTCTTTTTCAATTTATAAATACCAACTGACACTCTTGGAAAGGGAAACTAGAAAAAATATATGAAAAACTATATATTAGATAATGAAGAAATCGAGCAGTGCATAAATTGGTTGACAGAAATAACTCAAAAAAACCTAAAAATAAACTCACCTAAAATAAGAAGAAAGAGTAATATGGAATGCTTTACAAATAATACGATCGAAAGACTATATAAACACAAAAGTCATATCTTATCAACAATAAAAATAATAAAACGTATTGAATCACAAATCAAAAGAACAAACGAATTAATCATTCAAAATATAAAACTGCAAATAAACAAGCACTGGAAAAGTAAACTAGAAGTCATAAGAACAGGACCCAAAATGTTGAAACATCTTAAAACTTTTAGAAGAAGATCTACTAACCGAGACATTAACATGCTTGAAATAAATGAAAATGCGGCAAAAATATAACAAACTTAAATATAGAATGGGCAAAAATGCCAAAAGTAGGAAACAACTACAATTGTTTTAACACACAAGATAATTTAAATATCATTGGACACATCATTGAGAAACATACAAACCCAAACCCCTCTTTAAGTAATCTTAGTCATGAAAGAATAATAACAGAAACAATTCAAAACATAAAACAACAACAAGCCGACATAAAAGTTCGCAATATCACAAAATCAATATTTAGCAACCAAAATAAAGCAAATGAGCAACAAATGACACAGCAGGATTATTTCATAAACATTAAAGAACTAAAAGCGATACTAACCTGCGCAAACAACAAAAAATTGTATGGGTTAGATCAAATACCCAGTATTGTCTTAAAACATCTTCCAGAATCAATAGTAGCAGAACTATGCACAATTTTCAATAACTTGCTGAACAACAGAACCTTTTATCAAATTTCGGTAAGATATTTCAAATCTTAATATACAACCAGATTCATAGCCACATAACTGTCAACAACCTTATACCCAATAACCAGTTTGGATTCCGTAATAATCATTCAACAACGCATGCTATCGCCAATCTAACTTCACACATATGCTACAATTTAATTAACAAATTATATATGGGGGCTGTATTTATAGATATGAAGAAAGCTTTTGAGTCAGTTTGGCTTGATGGATTAATATTTAAATTAATGAAGATGAATTTTGACATGAATCTTATCCATATTCTACTTGATATGCTGTATAATAGAACATTTATTACAACAAACGGAATTCAATCTTCATCCAAGATATTTACGATCCAGAATGGACTTCAGCAAGGGTCAATAACGGCTCTAATCCTATTTAATTTATATACTAGGGATCTAATAATAAATGTAAAAATTAACACGCGCAACTTACACACAATTGCCTATGCTGTCGATATAGTAATATTCAGTTCCGACAAAAAAATTAAACAAATACAAGAAAATTTACAAAAAGCCATCGATTATACATCAAATTTTCTTCATAACTGGAGAATAAAAATAAATGAATCCAAATGCGAAACCATACTATTTCAAAAACCTTATAATAAAAATAAAAATAATTTAAAAATTAAAATAAACAAACAGAATCAGTGAAATATTTAGGAATAAATATTGATAAATTTTGTTATTTAACAAATCACATAATCGTACAACTACTTAAAGCCAAAAATGCAATTTTTATGAATAAAACGATCTTCTATTCCAAATTTGTGAAACCGGAAGTCAAAAGAATATGTTATCAAACTCTGATCAGGCCTATTTTAACGTACGGTTGTCCTATATTGTTAACTAATGTTCTATTCTTAGTTATATAATTTTTATAAATGTTGTAAAAAAAGTTTGTTGGCTGTTAAAATTTACTTACATTTTTTATTATTTTCTTTTACACTCACAATACTAATATTAAATGTTTTTTTTTTTACTAATTTTTATTTATATTTAATTTTACTAAAACACGACTGATTTTACTCACACGACTCATTAATGCTACTTCTTTGAACGACTGGTTAATACTATCATTCTTTTATTTTTATTTTTTAACTTAAATTGTTCTTTATAAAAAAATGCCTTCTGGTCATTTTTTATCGACCCATTTAAGTTATTTAAGTTATTTAATACTTAAATATACAAAAATTAGTAAACCAGTAATTGACATATATGAAATATACAAATCAAATTGATGTCACCTACTTGCTAATTATTGTATATTTAGTTCTTGGCTTACACAACACAACAATATGATTTAATTGTAACAATAGTTATATGGAATGCATCCGATTATTCGAAAGAAAATGTATTCGTCATTGCACAGGTCGGCATAAAAAAGCGGAAAATGAATACAAACATTACATTTCAAATAGAGTGCAATATGAAAATTTCAATACAGACAGAGTAGATATCCATATACTGAAACTGATAAGGAATCATATAAACAGGACAACAAAAAACGCTGAAAACTTTTTGACATTTGGGCTATATTATACGATAGTATAATTAAAAAAAAGTATAGAAACTAACAACATACCAGGACCAGAAGCTTTTATTTATCTAGACAAATTCCGGTACATACAAGATGATAATCAACTGACAATCATTTATCATAATCAAAGATTACCAAACGATAAAGGATTTGATAGGACAAAATTATCGAATTATGATGAAAGTTTACTAAGGTTTAGCACAGGATCCAAAAGAACGAACAATGATGAATACATCGCAAATAAAGAAAAATATTGGTGGCTGCAAAGATAGTCACATATAATGTATAGTCAAATTTTATGAAATTGTTAAATGGCATTTTTTATAACTTAATTTTTATGCCTACAATTTTTATATTTAATAAGGAGCATAATGAGTGACCTCAAACAAAAATAATTTAAAACAAATAATATTTTGTTTAGCCAAATCTAACTACTAGAGCACCGTCAGGTTAGTAGTAAGGCCACAGAGTAAAAGATCTTGGATTTCTTGTAATATTCTTTCGCCATCTATCATTGTAACTATTGAAAGCTTAAATAAAGAATCATATTTATAAAAAAAGGAGCCATACATCAAGCACATGATTCTCCTCCCGAACGCCATTATCTTTTTTCCTTACTAATCCTTCAGGATCCAACACTCAAACCCATACATGACAACGGGCCTGATCATTACCTTGAACAACTTCAGCTTTTCGGCCTTTGGCAAGGTATTTTGATTTTATAGTGGACGTAAGACATGCAAACCAAGTTTACCAGTGGCAATACACGCTTTAATATCCCCTTCCACACAATTACCTTGAGTGATAATGGATCCGAGGTATTAAAACTTGCCACTCTTTCAAATGCAACGGAAACTGAAAATTGTAAAAGTGGATTCAGTAGTTCTTAGATGCCATTGCCATTCAGTCCAATTGCATAAATATCTTCTATGCAAATGCCAAAACCTGCTCGGATGGGATAAACGCACTTTTTTGACAGGTATAGGCCCAGACATCACAAAACAAACCATAAACTATTTCGATGGATTCAGTCATATTCTTGTTGGAATTTCAAGAATACCTGATGTACGTTACGAGATAATTCGGAATATTTAGAAAAAAACATCCTTACGAAAAACCTTTATTAGTAATTGACCAATTCGGATAAAATCCTCTTTGGTAGTCACCTACAATTTTCTCCGCCATGATATTGGTTCTCTCCAATATTATTAAAGGCAGTACTTAGTATGATGTGCCAAAGTTAACTATGCCGCGATAGTTTACAAATGTTACAGCCACTTTCTATTAATCACTAATCGAATAATTTCGAAAAGATACTTTTACAAAGTATCCCCTCTGAATATCAAGAGCCCAGAATTAATGCAATCAACCTTAAAGGAATGGTTTTATTTTAGTCTCTGGATTTCCAGTGTGAATTCCTCGAAGGATGTCTCCTCCAGCATTTGACACTTGTTGAACATTGAGTAAATCAGAGAAATGCTTCTTTCAAGTGTCCGAATAGCATAGCAAAAAACCTAGGTTTAAAGGTATGGTGCAGTCCAGTGACTTGTTTACAGAAGTTACTAGAACTGCGTTCATTGCAGAGTTGTTGTACTCTTATGACTTCAGCCTTCCACTATTCATGCTTTTGCTAACTACCAATTCCCTTGGCGGTTCTCCTAACAAGGACCGTTATGTTCTTCCGTGCTATTGTAAAACATAATCGCGTTTTGAAAGGCTAAATTCTGTTGCTCGGCAGCAAGACGACACTCCTCATCAAGCCAATTGTTATTGGGTTTAATTTTAACCATACCTAGACTTGCCTGGGCCACACCGTCAACCTTAGTTTTCAATATCTTCCATGAGCATTCACATCATCAGAACGGTGGTCAGTTTCCACAATGCTACTGCAAACAAAATATTGAGCTTTCCCATCTTCGTTTATCAGACCTTCACAATTGAAACGAAAGTTTCGTTTTCCTGTGATACTTGACTTGAAAATGAAAAAGATTTTATCGTAAAAAAGAAAATTTTAAATAAGCAAGGAATTTCTTTTATTCACTCAGTTTTTATTTTTTTGTTTTTTTCAAGTCAATAATTAATTTACTTTTATGGTTGACGGATTCAAAACAAAATAAATTAATTAATTTTATCGTCTAGTGGAAAACATAAAAATATTTTTTTGTTTTCACCAAAAACGATGCTTAAAATGTTTTATTTACCGATTTATATAATTTTTTTTTTAAATATTTAATTAAAGATTTGACAAACAAAATGAAAAACAAAAGTAACACAAATAATTTTTCATAGTACAGATTTTCCTCGTTACAGACCGACCCTCCAGCAAAAGGTTGACTTTTAAAAATATATCACTTGAAAAGATATAATAACAGTAAATCATAATTAATTTTCACCTTTTTCAGCAAACCAAAAGTTGTTGGCCAGTAAATAATTTAGATGGAAATTCGTAAATATTTGGCGTTTGTTTGTTTCATTTTTCTTTTTGTGAAATATATTTAACCAAGTGAGAAAGGTTAGTTATATTCTGACAAGGTGTTTGTTTTTGCCATCAACACAGTTGGAAAAAACTCACAATCACTCTGATTTAATATAATTGTAAAGATGTTTTAGGATTAACAAAGAAAAAAGAAAATTAGAAAGCACTAACTTTACAAGCTGCAAAAAATATTTCATTTTTGCAAATAGAGCATCGACCACCACCGCTATTTGTTCTTTAGTCTACATCGTCTTTATAGATTTCAAACTTTGCGAAATATCTGTATATCTCTGTGCTGAGATGCAGTGGAGCCTCATGATATGTTTCAAATGTTTGACTCCCAATCATACTCATGCTGATTGTTTATCTGGATGGTGCATTTTGTTGTCAAAAATGCAACATTCCATATGTAAGGAGAAAACTGATACAGTAGTTCAGCCACAGTCATATTGAGTACAATTCCTGCATGAAAATCAGTCGTTCAATCACCCGCGTTCTAACGATGCTTATCATGGCACTCTACAATAGACGCTAGCTTCAATCACGTTCATAACGCTAACGACATTGATTATTTGGATACACCATTTGACCGATATATTTACAACACCGCATATATTTACAACAAAAAAATTGTTTGATGATTCGGTTGATTCATAAGTTCTGTAAACATATAAACCCCTTAACCAAAGCCATTTCCGATTCAGATCCAAGCGTGAGGAGATTTTTAAGGCCACTATAACATCCGCAACGCGGAAGATGCGCATTGCTAATTATCAATTGGAACGAAGTTTATATCTAGCAGTTCCAAATAACGAAACCAGAATGTAGAATTTATGCATGAACATATTATGAGCTAAACTTCTTCGGTAAAGGTAATTAACGGAGTCTCACTGAACGATACACAACTGGTCGGTCCACAACTACAGGATGCCTTTGTGAATATCGTATCTCGTTGTAAGTCTAGGATGGCCATTACAGGCCAGATGAAGAAAATGTTCACCAAATGAAAATTTAAGCCGATACTGTGGTAAAAATCACCAATGGAGCAGATTTATGATCCAACGGGCTTGTTGGTCCCAGAAATTGTGGCAGCAAAAGTAATTATTCAGATGTTATAGCAAAGAAACTTGACTAGGATGCACCCATACAATAAGACATACATTAATTTAATCATTCACCAGTGAGTTACTGCAAAGGCATACACAAGTGAGTTACTGCAAAGGTTGAACCAAAAAAATCAATCATTCGCACATCATCACACTTCAGGACAGCATCCAAAGTTTTTTCTACCAAAATGATTCTGGATAATTAGTTACCTGCCGAACACGATGTGGTTGCCAAAGATGTATAGACTAGAAAATTCCTAGATGGCTCGATGACAATACTATTCAATCCCTTACAGTAACAACATTGCCCAGTTAGTTGGTGCAGGCCGACATGTGTGCTGGTGGCAAATTCGGCAACATCAATTGGAATCCTAGCGGATCACCAATTGAACAAACTTGTAATAAAAATCGAAGTGTGTCTCAATTTGAGAACAATTATAAACTATATGATGACTTGAGTGGAGATGACGCTTTAACCCCAGACAACTTTCTGATCGACGACCAATAACGACACGACCGGAGTCAACAATTCCAGAAGTACCAGCAAATCGCCATAAACATTTGAAGCAATTACAGCAAATGTATACCATCAATTCGGAAAACACTGCAACAGAATTATCCTATACTGCTACAGGAGCCCGGGCTGAGTACAATCTACAAAAAGACGATATTGTTATCATTCAACATAATAACCTTTAATCATCTCGTTGGTGCACGGGACGCATTATTGGGGTCCATCCGGGTATTTCCACAACAGCAATCAAAAATCACATGATAGACAACTAATCAAAAACATCAATTTCTGCAACAAGACCAGAACATATAATTTCAGTGCACTACGAAATTCCCAAACGGGTTGGTTTGACCAGGCAAAAATGTATGAACACCTAGTGCTCGGTCGTGATGTACATTGTTAAATTTTCCATTTCGTTTCTTATCTGGGGTGGTTGGTTGGCACAGGTTTTCTTTTTAGAAAACTTCCCTTGCAATATATTTTTTATTAAACCATTATCTTTCACAAACGTTCATTAGACTGCCACTTACAACGCCCACAGACCATTTATCAAAAGTCATACAAAATGTCTATTTAAAGACATTCGTTAAGGGAAGTTTACCGCCACTATGTCTAATGTTATGTATCATCATTTGAGAATCTTGGAATTCGGAGCACTAGTACTAACTTAGTGCTGATATCGAAAGCTTTTGATTAAAGTTTATTTAGTCAAAAACGAAGCCCTTTACTTGTTTTATTGCAAAATTAAAGATTATTTGAAGATTAACAAGAAGACATTGCAAAAGTCTGGCCAGATTAAATAAAAGATTAAAAAAATCAATACTGTCAGTAATAAGTACCGAAGAATCAATCTTCGCCCGAATTAGGAACCTAAAATTTCGGAGATTTTATAAAAGATCAAGCAAAGAATGGGCACACAAAGTTTAGACTTCGAAGTGTCCTAAATTAGGAAATTTTCCAATTTACAGTTATCTGATGTAATTCCTTTTTTATCAAACCTACCCAAAATACTGGGTTCACAATCAAATCTTAAAATTCAAGAAAAAAAAATGTTTTGTTCAATCTTCAGTTTTAGTGTGGGTTCAATTTGAAGCAAAATCAAATCAAAATACGCATGATAAATATTGTAAAATTTTTAAAAAAATTTCAAGCCACGGCCAACACACAATTCGTAAATTATGACATAAAGTAACATTAACATAAATAAATCACATCCATACTAATTTAAACTTTATGCGCAAATTTATGCTTCCACGAAATAATTTTTTGCGAATAACATTTTTTGCATTGTCGATTTGTTGAAGAATATATTATAATTAAATTACACCCTCGATGGATTGCACAAGCCAAGCTAATTATTCATTCTAAACTCTAACAAAATTTACCATAGTAGAATGTTGAAATGGATTGTGAAAAATTGAAAACGCGTTTGAAATAATTTCCCATATTTTCTATGTACAATATTATTATGTTGTGTGCGTTGAACTTTGAAGCAAGTAAATCCAGTAGATTAAAGATGAGAATTTAATGTGAAATATTTTCTTGTTTGCTAAAATAAAATAATTAAAATGTTTTCTTCTTAATGGTGTGCAGATTTTCTGCTATTTTTCGTTCAATGACCAATTTCATGAACGAACAGATTTCGAATGATTTCATGAATGAAAGGTATAATGGTGAATAATGTATAATGGTGGATAATCCTAAAATCTTGTTTAATTTTTAATTATGGATTTTTAAAGATAGCATGTGGTCGAAAGGCACTCTACATATCTCAAAAAGCTTTTTAGGGGCGACTAAATAAAGGTTGGATTGTTGTGCTGAGTATTCGTATCATTGAAGAACATATTGTTATAAAAGTCAATAAAGAAGCGACCGAAAGTTGAAAAAAACGAATATCTTGCCTTCACACTCAAAAGGAGTGAACTGTCCCCTATAATCTTTGATCTCAGGCTCTGATTTCAAAAACCTCAAAGGATTATTTCAAACAACTTGGGGAGCAGCCCATCAGTTAGTTTTTGTTTTCAGAATGAACCCAATGAATCACCGTTTACGGAATTAATAAAAAAACACAAAAAATACTGCACCAGGATTAGACAAAATATCTTATAAAATAATAAAACAAATTGTAAATACAAACCCGGAAATGATTCAATTAATAACTAACCATTTTAACAATATTTGGAAGAATCAAACATTTCCAATCAAATGGAAAATAGCTTCAACCATTGCAATAAAAAAAAGGAAAAGAAGATAGAGACATTAGTAACTATCGCCCAATTTGTTAACTATCAGCACTCTCTAAACTATTTAATAAATTAATCCTAAACAGAATAATGGATCATATAGAATCAAATAATATATTAAACTATAACAACTTTGGTTTTAGAAGAAAAAAAGGTATCATGGACTATCTAATTGAATTTAAAAACCATATAAAGACCGAGCAATTGGCGCAGTGGTTAAAGCTTCGGTGTTTGGGACGGGAGGTACCGGGTTCGAATCCCAACGGGGGAGGGTTGCAAAAGGGATTTTTCAACACTTGATTACGATCGGTGATGACGATGAACACAACTATGACCCCTCGTTGGAGTGCAGAATTCATGGGCCGAATTCATGGGCCATCGTCCATGCCAGTACAGGCTGGCTGGAGCAATGCAATGTGCAGATGGATATTTGAAAACGCGAACCTGTATTCGCGCGTCCTCGATTTGGCTAGTAATGGCGTAAAGTAGGACGTTAATTAACCGCGAAAGAGTTGGGTGAGCTTCGGCCCCAAAACAGATTGCATAGAAATAAACAAACAAACAAACCATATAAAGAATCTCAAACTTCAAAAAAAAAAATTTATATTTATAAGCACGGATATTTCAAAAGCGTTTGACAATGTTGATAAACTAATGTTAATAGAAATTATGACAAAACTTAAATTTTCAAATAATATAATAAACTGGATTTATAATTTTCTCCCGAACAGATTAATTACAATACAAAACTTAAATACTACCTTAACACAGCATACAAATGTAGGAATACCACAAGGTAGCTGCTTGAGCCCAACTCTATTTAACATATATACAAAAAACATACATGAGCTCAACAGTTACAATGTCAAAATATGTCAATATCACAGTTGGGCGTGTAAATTACACAATGTAATTTACTGGGTTTTTTACATGTAAAATGTATGTAAAATGTAAACGACCATTTTATACATACTGTAAAATATAAATCAACTTTTTCATTACAATTATCGCCATCTGTTACCAAATCTCTTAATTAAAGACAAATTGACTATATATTACAGTGTAGTGTATTTGTGCTTATTTATTGTGATATTTGTACATATGTAAAAATGTAAAATAAAGTGCAACTTTCGTATGATAAGAAATATTTTGACAATGAAATCTTGACACCTGCTATCAATAAATGTAATTTGATGAACGCTTCGTTTTTCGTGAGAGGAGTTAGCATATGGGATTCCTTGAATGGTAACTGCTGGGTTTCAAAAATAATATTTTTCCCAAATTTAATTATTAATGTATTAATCAATTTATCTAGTATTAATTCTATGGTAAGGTTAGTATAATGGTGTTGCTGCAAACTTAGGTTATGAAAAATTATTAATTGTAATTAGAGTAAGAAAAATTAAATTGAATTAATAAAATTCACTACAGTTCCACGCTTAAATTCGATAATCATATTCGCTACCTCTTTACTACACTGTTGATGTCCAGGCATAATGCATAGGCATTTTATCGAATGGATAGAATAGGGCTAGTAATTTCAAGCATACATTTATTTGATGAGGGTGAGACGGGTAGTGATAATTTGGTTGATTTTGTCCTGTTTGAAATTAATAAAGATTTAAATTTAAAAGCCAGTCAAACGAGTATAAATTCACTTCATTCATTTCACTGCAGAGAATTATTTTATTTATGATTAAACGTCAAATTGCAATTAGTTTTCCGCTACATATCGAAAGAAATATGCACTCTTAAAAATATTTTATTTTAGTTTATTCAAATGTAGCTAGATAGCACTATGTCACTAGTTGTTTATTTTGTCGAATATAAGAACTAGTTTAAGACGTAAACAGATGGCATTGTAGAAGGATAGGTGATTTTTATAGGCTCAATGTAGATAACTAAAAGTTGAAAATAATTATAATTAACCATTTAAATAAAATGTTTAATTGGATTTTCTATTGCAAGTTATTCTTATAAACAAATGTTTGTATCATTTATTCAATATTTTAAATTATTTCTGGACGGATTCTCGTTTTTTAAATATAATTTACATATTTTTGTAATATACACATTTTTTTGTAATTTACGTTATTTACATGTAAAATGGAGAAAACGTTTTTTACATGTAAAACGCCCAACCCTGGTCAATATGCAGATGGCATTGGAATTATAATAGCTGGTATTAATTATGAAGAAATTTGTACAATAGCAAACAATACATTGATAAAACTTACAAAAATATTACGAGATTTGAAACTACAAATTAATCCTGAAAAATTACATTTTCTAAGGATGTATACAAATAAAAATAACTCCAACATAATAAAACTAAAAATCAATAATATTGAAATAGAAGAAAGGCAATATACTAAAATATTAGGGATAACTATAACAAACAAGCTTTCATTAAATAAACATTACACAAATCTAAAAACTTCTATTCATAAATCAATGAACATACTCAAAACACTTACACATACACAAGGTGGAACCCATCCAGGAACAATGTTAAATATCTACAAAGCTATAATTAAATCTAAATTAGAGTACACATATATAATCGCTGAAGAGAATAATAAAACTGAAAATACAATTTGCCAAACAATTAAAATCTGTCGTATGCTTCTTCCAGAATAATTGTACTGATGATAAAGTTGATAAAATAAAACACTATTTATTATTTTTTAGTTTATTATTATTTGTTTTAAGCTATGCGTCCTATACTCTACTGAACATTTTTAAAAATCAATTCTTTTTATAACATCTAGGTGTGTAGATGTATTGTTAATTAACAGTATTACATTACAGAGGTATACAATAACAGGGGTATACAACATCTTACCCCATAAAAAAAAGATAGTTTTTATTTATTTATCTTTTTAACTTACTACTAAATGGTTAATTTTTTTATTTTTTCAATTACATATAAAATTTAATTAATAATTAATTCAAAAATATTTACAGTTAATTTTGATTATGTAAAGATAATATTTATATATGTTTTTTATTTTTTTTTATTTTTTATTTTTACTAAGATTACTATTACGTTGAATATCCACTTTTATTTATTTACTTATTGTATATTTTTTTTTTTTTTCAATAAATAATTTTAAACGGTTATTATGAACCAGTTTTATTTTTCTTCCTATACGAATAAAAGTATTAACACCACTGAGAATATCTGTTACTTCAAAGGGTCCCGTCCATATATGATCGAATTTACCCTTCGTTTTCTCATTTTTTAAAAGCACTTTGTCTCCAACCTCAAATTCTACATTATTGCTTGATTTGTCGTAATAAACTTTAGAATTTACTTTGTTGACAATTAAGTTATTTCGCGCCAATTCATAAGCATTTCCTAGTTTTATGCGTAGATTTTGCAAGTAATCGTCAGGGTTATAAAAGATTTTATTATTATTTTTAAGTGAGGAGGGCATATTTGGTTTAAATCCATGGATGATTTCAAATGGCATTAAATTTGTCGATGAATGTGGTGTTGAATTATAAGTAAACATGGCAAATGGCAACCAGTTGTCCCATTCGTTACGATCATTATCGGTAAAATTTCGTACATATTCGACGAGCGTTCTGTGGGACCTCTCTAGAGCTCCGTTAGTTTGCGGATGATAGGCAGTTGATTGTAATTTTTTTATCTTCAATATTTTACATATGTTGTGAAAAAATTCACTTACAAAATTGCTGCCTTGATCAGTCAAAATGCATAATGGTGCTCCAAATCTACAAATAAAGTTATCGACGAAAGCTTTGGCAATAGTCTCCGATAGTTGATTTTCGATAGGTATTGCTAAAGAAAATTTAGATAAATCGTCCTGTATTGTAAGGATATATTTATTATTGTTATAGGAAACATTTAAAGGACCTACAATATCTAAAAATATTTTTTCAAAAGGAGTTTTTGTTGTGGTGGTTAAAACCATTGGAAGTTTATTGATCCTTGAAACTTTATTCTTTTGACATAATTCACATTTTTGTATAAATTTTTTAATTAAGGTTAACATTCGTGGAAAATAATAATAAGATTTTAGTCGTTTATATGTCCGTTGTACGCCTTGGTGTCCTCCTAATGGACAATTATGAAACTCATTAATAAGTTTAAGGATATCATTCTCATCGTCAAGCAGGGTTATTTCAGTTTCACATTTCTTACTTTCAGGTTGTATATTTACTGATTGATTTAATGGTCGATTTGAATTGGTATTTGTTTTGATCTCAGTTAAGGGTTGTGTTGACTTCAATTGTGATAATTGTGATTTCGTTTGGGAACGAGTTACAACGAAAATGTCTTTACTTTGATCGGCAGTTTCCAATTGGACTCTACTCAAAGCATCCGCATTAAGGTTGTACTTACCAGGTTTATAAATAATATTAACATCAAACTCGTCTAATTCGATTTTCCAACGCATTAAACGAGAAGATAGATTTTTTGATTTGTAAAGCCATATTAGGGGTTTGTGGTCAGTGATGACCGTAAATTTGACTCCATACAAATAAGGACGGAAACGTTTCAAAGCGAAAATAATTGCGAGCAACTCTTTCTCCACAGTAGAATAATTTTTTTCGGCTTGGTTAAGAACCCGACTTGCGTAAGCCACAGGTAAGTCGTCTTCACCGATTTTTTGTGAAAGAATTGTTCCAACTGCAACGTCGCTAGCATCCGTAGTAACAAAAAATGGTTTCTGAAAATTAGGGTATTGCAGGATTGGTGGATTTATTAACATCTCTTTAAGTTTATGAAAACTTTCGTCACAAAAAGCATTCCAATTGAATCGTACATTTTTCTTTAATAATGCATTCATTGGTTGAGCTATTTCCGCGAATTTGTTAATAAATCGCCTATAGTATCCGGCTAATCCTAGGAACGATTTTATCTCTTTAGCATTTTTTGGATTAGGAAATTTTTTAATTGCTTCGACTTTCGATGGATCAGGTTTTATTCCGTTGTTTGTAATAATATGACCCAAATAACATATCTCTTTACGGATAAAATAACATTTTTTAGGCTGTAATTTAAGATTAAAATTACGAAATGTTTGAAATACGTCGGTAAGTTTTTTATTGTGGTCCAAAAGATTGTAACCATACACCACAACATCATCCAAATACACAAAACATTTTAAACCATTCAAACCAGAAAGTACAGTGTTCATGATTCGCTGAAATGTCGCGGGTGCATTTTTAAGACCAAAAGGCATACGATTAAAATGGTAATGCCCCGTTTGTGTACTAAACCCGGTTTTATGTTTATCTTTCTCGCATAGAGGAATTTGATGATAACCATCCGCGAGATCCAATGTCGTAAAATAAACTGCGTCTGCCAACTGTTCCAATATTTCCGTAATATTTGGTAATGGAAAGATATCAGTTACGGTTAAATCATTTAAACGACGAAAATCAACAACGACGCGCCAACGTTTTGATTCACCTGTTGATTTTTTTGGAACGACTAATAAAGGGGAATTGAATGGACTATTACTATGTTCAATAATACCATCTTCAAGCATTTTCTCTACTTGGGAATTGATTTCTGCCTTGGCTGAATAAGGAAGACGATAAGGTTTTATATTGATGGGCTGAGAATCGGGTTTTATTGGAATACGGTGGACTCCAGCATTGGTAGTTGTTAGGTGGTCACCTGGTAAATAAAATATGTCGTTAAACTCTCGACATAGTTTAACAATTGAGGATTTTTCTTCTATGTTCATATGGTCTGTATCTATCTGGGTTTCTAAATTATGTAATCTGTCTTGTAGAGTGTGTGACCAGTGGTTTAAGTATAGAATTTGATAATTTTCTAAACTTTCGGGTTCTATGAATATGCCGTTTAGTTCTACAGGGTAGTCATTTGTGTTTATCACGCTTACTGTCGCAAACGAGTTTTCTATTTGAATAATTGCGTTTGCCATATATACGCCTGGTTTTATCATCTGAGATGGACATAGATATATATTATCAAATTTTGATTTAAATCTAATATTGACAATTCTTTCTGAACGACTTGGTATGCTGATTGGAGGATTATTGGATGAAAGATTTAAATTTATGTATTCATTGACATCTGCATTTTTGGGTATTTGAAATATGTTTCGGGATTAGTCAATTTTACACTTATTAGATCGAAGAAAATCATTTCCTATGATTCCTGCACAATTTATAGGAAAATCAGATGGCACTATGTGAAAATTATGTAAAATTGTTTGTGCATTTGCAATGTTAATTTTTGAAGTACAAACTGCTAAAGTATCGAGCGATTCTGCAGTAATACCTTTAATTTTTAATTTTAAATTAGGATAACATAAGGTTTCGGGTTTGATTAAGTTCTTCTTTATGACACTAATGTCCGCTCCAGTATCGACTAAAAAAACTTGTGGTACATGTAAAATATCTAAATTAAGTTTTACAAATTTAAGATCGTCGTTATAGAAATTTATCGGGAAGCAACATAATTTAGTGGTAATGGAAGAGTCCGATAATGACGTAGGATTACTGTTACAATAGAGGTGGTCAGGATAAACTGGATGCAGGTTTAAATATTTTGAACTGTCACCGCTACATCCTGGGTTTTCCGGTGAAGTTCGTTTAAGTTTTCCGAAGTAGATTGTGATTGTGAAGTTGATGGATAAATATCTTCGGTTTTGAATTTTGTCTGATTCGATTTTTCACGAGATCTGCAAACACTTATGTGATGCCCAAACCTTTTACAATAAGCACACGGATAAGAGATTTGGTTGATTTTTGTTGTTGTACCTGTTTGGTTTTGACTTTGTGTGATAGATCGTGTAGGAGTTTGTCGATTGGTAACGTAACTTGAATTAAAAGTTGATGGGTTATTGCGAAAAGGATGGAATTGTTGAATATTAGAGTTACGATTAAAGCATTTAGATGCAGTATGACCTGTTTTGAAACAAATTTGACATTTTATAGCTTGTTGAGTTGTTAGATTTTGAAATGTAGTACTAGGTTTACCTTTAGTTGGATGAATTAAATTTTCTTCTTCTAAAGCTTTAGAGATAGCATCCTTTAAATTGTTAAAACGACACGCTTTTATTAGAATCTTAAGTGGGTCCCTCAAACCATCTTCAAATGCGCGCAATGCTGTTCTATTATTTATTAATTTTATGTTTTTATCAAGGATTCCACCATCGGAAGTAGTAAATGCACATGATTTATTTAAATCCGCAAGAAGATTTTCGATTCTAATACCAAAATTTTTTACGCTTTCGTCATAACGCTGACGAGCTTGCACCAACTCAACTTGAATATTTTCTAGTGCTCTAATATTTGAAAATTTTTGATTTAAGTCTTTTTCAAGTTCTTTCCAATTTTCGTACGATGAGATTAGAACAGTTTGGTTATACGCAGTATCTACCAATTTAATTTGGGCTAATTCTAAAAACAACGCGTGATCTGTATCCAATTTTACATCTTTATAAATTAAATTACAACACTGTAAAAATCTAGGTAGTTTATCAGGAGTACCATCAAACTCCGGTATTAGTTTAACTGCTCTGTCAAAATTGAAAGTCATAATTGTATTGCAAGGTACTATTGATTTTTCAAGTTCTGTGTTATGAGTAAATATATCTTTATTGGATGTTAAGGGAAATTTTAAATCATAATAAGGAAGCAAAGTTCTTATTGAATTACTGACGTTGGATGTGTTTGTATCAATTAGATACAATTTTTAGAATTGGTTTAGAACTTTCGCTTTCACTGTGCTCTTCCAAAGTGTTAATTTTTCTATTTCGTAAAGTTTTATAAGTAGTATTCATTTATTTAAATTAATTTTAACATAATTTAAGATGAAATAAATTTGGATATTCTAGTAAAATAAATTCTAAGAAATCAATAATACAAATTTAGATTAATCAATATTTAATTTAATAATTTAATACTTAATGGTTAAAATTATTTAAAATTTAAACGTGCAAACAAAACTTACAATTGTATCAGTTGTATCAGTTATTTCTGCTATGGTAAGTTGTTCTTTTGTCGTTTGATGCGTTTAGACTACGTATGCAATAGATGATGATGTTATAATAGGTATTGATCACGTCATAGTTGTGTGTTGAATTTACAAAATATAATTACGATGCATAATTTAGACAATAATGTTTTTTTTTTTTTTTTTGATGATATGCAATATGGTTACGGATGTCGTTGCATAATATATAGAGTACATATAATTTTATTGTTTCGCATTTCAAGTAGAAATTAAAGATGGTTTTGATGAAAATTTTTTAATTGAGTTCCATGGCATTTGTATAAAATCACATGATCGATGATATTCCTTCCTCGATTATTTATTTTTCACGTGATGATTAATTAATTTATTAGTTGTTACACTTTATGAATGTTTTTTTTTTTTTTTTTTGACTTGATAGTTTTTAGAGTAAAATAAATTTAAGAGTTTATTGCGTACACAGCACAGTTTTAGATAATTGGTGCACGATTAGTTTATTTTCACTATGAAGACACATGTTTTTATTTTATTTGTTGCTTTTACTTGATACCAGAAGTTTTATTATGAATTGCAGTTTGGTTCATTTGTCGTATGCTTCTTCCAGAATAATTGTACTGATGATAAAGTTGATAAAATAAAACACTCTTTATTATTTTTTAGTTTATTATTATTTGTTTTAAGCTGTGCGTCCTATACTCTACTGAACATTTTTAAAAATCAATTCTTTTTATAACATCTAGGTGTGTAGATGTATTGTTAATTAACAGTATTACATTACAGAGGTATACAATAACAGGGGTATACAACAAAACACAAGTATAAGAACATGTTTGGGTATGACTAAAACTACTCCAATACCGGCAATTCTATCAGAATCAATGGAGATGACAACAGATATGGACATCAAAAAGAAAAAAATATTATACATAATAAAACAATTACATAATAATACAAAAATTGGTAATGATATTAAAACAGATACATCCTTAGAAAAATTCAACTTTTTATACAAAAATATCAATTTCTATCGAAAATAATACCCTACCATTATAAACGTACTAATCCAAGAAATTTAAAAATAATATCGAACATAGAAGGAATTACAAATAAGAAAGAAAGTAACAATTTCGAACTTTATAACTTATCTATGTATGAACTAGAAAAATATAACACTTATACAAGAATTTATACTGATGGTGCTATAATGAACAACAAAGCTGGAATAGGAATACATGTAGAGGAAAATAATCAAAACCACGTAATTCAACTAGAAAATGCAACTGATATAAAAACAATAGAAACGATTGCAATAAAAATAGCTATAACTTTAGCACTATTAAGCAAAAACAACAATATAATCTTCCTTACAGATTCGCAATCAGCGAGTAAATCAATACAATCAGCTATTAACCATAACACGGAAAAATACTATGAGAACCAAATAATCGATACTGCAGGACATAATAATACAAGAAACATAATCATACACTGGATACCAGGTCACTGTGGTTTAGAAGGAAATATTATAGCAGACAACTTAGCGAAAATAGCAACTATACCTCCCACACATAAATTGGATAATGAACCAATACTATCAGATTCGATCAAATACGTAACAAGAGAAATTTTAAAGGAATGGACGAGCAAATATGAGGAAATGACTACAATAAGAGGACAATTTTACAAACAAATTAGTCCTACACCAAAGAAATCTTTGTGGTTTAAAAAATCAAATTTTACAGATTATCAAATTAAATTAATCACAAGATTAAGAACAGGACATGCATATAATAAAATTCACCAAACTGCACTAGAAGATTCACCAAGCTGCACTGTGTGTCACACAGTAGAAGATAATAATCATATTATAAACGATTGCCCAGCTTTTGGTCACATAAGAATTAAATACCCGTTACTAACACAAAAACTATTACAATATATTTTACACGATGAAATAGAATCAGAGTATAAGATCCTGCTGAATTTTGTCAAAGATACTGAGTACAAACTATAATCATAAAGCAAAAAAAGAAAAAAAGAAAGAAAGAAAATTTTTGTTTTGACTCACTAAGGTTTTCGCTCTTGAAACATTAACCATACTAAATCATGCAAAAAAAAAACATTACCATACTATAGTATTATTAATATTAGTTACCATAAAATAAATTTATAATATAAATCTGAAAAAAAAAAATAAAAAATTATGTAATTTATAGATAATAATAATTAGGAACATAATATCAGAATGCAGAGGAGTATACATCCAGGACAATACATTTTTATAATCTATCTGTCCTTACTGCATAAAAACCAAATAGTCAGTATTACATCAAAACAACTTATCCATCTATAGGATGGATAGTAACATCTGACCACAACAAACTAAATAACAAAAAAAAAAAAAAAAAAAAAAGAGTGATACAGCGAAAAGCAGTGTTAGGTTTTGCTTCATATCTCTTAGAATCAGTGTATAAATGTGCAATGTAAGTACCTAAAACGTGTAAATAAACATAATTTAACAAAATGCAATTACAATTTTTTCTATTGAAATTGCATTTTTATGTTTATTTGCAATTTTAAAATACATATAAAATATGACATAGCATGCAGAACGATATATTTTTATGTACCATATCATATATGATATAGTGTCAAATATGATAAATTATGCATTTAGTACTTAATTTTTTTTTTTTAGAAAAATGAGTTCTCGTCAACTTTACGTTACAATGGAAGAATTGAAAGAGATTATCAATAATTGGTCAGCTAGCGAGAATGAATTTGCTGGTGCAGATGACAATGATGACAACGACAAAGCAGAAACTCTGAGAGCCCCAGAGTGCCCGCAACCTGACGAACCATCTCCAGTTGATGATGATGAAATCGTTTCTTGTGCTGGAATAAACGACGATGAGCCATTTGATATTGAGAATATGGAAGTGGTTTTTGATAATGAAACCGCTTTAAGAGATTCTGCCAGTGCACTTGCCGAATTAAGGCAAATTAAGGAAAAATATTCCCGAACTATTTGGAAAACTAAACAATTTGAAATACCTTTTTTTTTTTTTATTTTATTATTTAGATCAATTTTTTATTTTAAATAAATTGACTTTATTTATTACAATCTAGTCTCCTGGACTAATGAGCAATTTGTTTTTGACTTAATTTACTAATATAATTATATCTATGACTCCACCCATTGGCGTTTCACAGTTTCTGGTAAGTTGTTGGTTATACCACATCGGTATTGTGGATTTAAATCAGCAAGCCGCTGTTTGCATTAACAATTAAACCAGTTCAAAGGGTTTAGTTCTTTTCAATCTGCGTATAATATTGGTGTTGATTAACAGCTGAATTGCCTCTATATTCACATGTTGCTGGAGTCTTTCTTCGTGTTTCCTTGCATTTTTTTTAATTTCATTTGAAACGGGATCCACTTTAAGGTCTCTATGTAGATCACTATTCCTGACGTACCATGGTGCATCGACGATGTTCCTTAGTACATTGTTCTGAAACCTTTGAATGATATTGACGTTGCTGGGTTTTGTACAACCCCAGAGTTCAATACCATAAGTCCATATTGGTTTCAGTATTTGCTTATAAAGTAGCAGCTTATTGTATGATGATAGAGAAGAGTGTCTGCCTATCAGCCAATGCATTTTTTTATATTTGAGTTTTAGTTCTTCATTTTTCTTTTTGACGTGGACCTTCCATCTAAGTTTAGCATCCAGGGTCATGCCTAGATACTTAGCTGTGTTCGCATACGGTATTAGTTCTCGATTTATTGAAACAGGTATATGTTCAACTCGTTTGTTGGTAAAATTTATGTGAACTGATTTAGTTTCATTTAGCTTAATTCGCCATCTTTTAGTCCATTTATATACTTCGGAGATAGCTGATTGTAATTTTTGTGTTGATTCTTCGTTGCTGTTTCCAACAGCTAGGATCGCAGTGTCATCAGCAAAAGTCGCCACTGTGTTGTATTCTAATTCAGGTAGATCATACGTGTATAATAAATATAAAATCGGTCCTAATACACTGCCCTGCGGTACACCTGCTTTTATTTCTTTTAATTCAGAATAAGTTTCAGCAAATTTAATTCTAAAGAATCTATCTTTCAAGTATGATTCCAGTATTTTAGCGAATTGCATTGGTAAGAGGTTTCTTAACTTATGATTAATTCCTTCATGCCAAACCTTGTCAAAAGCTTGCGCCACGTCTAAAAATATCGTGGAGCAGACGTTTTTCTCTTCAAGTGCTTTCTCAATTACATTGATTACTCTGTGTACTTGTTGTATTGTTGAGTGTTGACGACGAAATCCGAACTGATGATTTGGGATTAAGTTATTCCTTTCGATTATCGAATTTAACCTTTTAATCAGTATTTTCTCAAAGAGTTTAGACATAACTGGCAACAACGAAATTGGTCTATAAGATGAAGTTTCGTATGGTGGTTTACCAGGTTTTGATATCATTATTACTTCTGCAATTTTCCACAAACTGGGTACAAATTTGATTCTAAATGCTGCATTGATAATATAAGTAAGCTTAACTAGGGCCTTCCTTGGTAGTTCTTTTAAAATTTCTGTAGTAATAAGATCATAACCAGGAGCTTTTTCGAATTCATATTGAATTTTATCTCATGCATGACTTCTTTTGGTGAAGTCAATAGAATTTCTTCACTTTATTTTTCAGATTCCACCGTTATTATTTGAGATTCTAAAGTATGATCATCATGTGGTTGGAATATTTTTTCGAGGTGCTCCGCAAAACATTGAACTTTATCTTCGTTATTTCGAGCCCATTTCCCCCCTTCTATTCTTATTGGAGGGTTCTGCATTGTTGGTCTTTTAATATTTTTGGTTGCTTTCCAAAGTGAATGATCAGTCCTGCTATCATTAGTTAGTTTTTTTAAACAGTTACTGATTGACTCGTCTTTTACTTTTTGGATTTCCCTTCTTAACTGTTGGGTTAAATTGTTTAATTTAGTTATATATTGAGGAGCTCGTGTTTGCTGCCATATTCTTCTCGCTTTTCTTTTTTCTGCCAATAGTTCTCTAATTTCTTTAGGGTAGTTATTTCCTTTTATTTTAAATTTAATTGTTGGGGTACTTTCCCAGGCTGATTGTTGTATATCATTTACAAATTTTAGAACTTCGTTTTCTACTTGCTCCTTGTTTTTTAATGGAACCTTTAGGTTAATTTTTTCTTCTAAGGACTGCCTAAAGTATTCCCAACAAGTGCGTTTATTTATTAGGCTTGGATTTCTTTCTTTTTGAATTATTTTTTCGCTTAATGTCAAAAGTATAGGAGAATGGTCCGAGATTAGGTCTCGACTTTCGTCTACTTGTATATAGTTCATTGATATATTTTTGATTATAAAAAAATCAATTAAGTCTGGTATTTTATTTTGATCTGTAGGCCAGTAGGTTGGTTTTCCAGTTGACAAGGTTTCACTACCGCATTTTCTGACAGCTTTAAGCAGTTCTTTACCTTTAGTCGTTGTTAGCCTAGAACCCCAATGGACATTTTTTGCATTAAAATCTCCTCCAATTATGTATCTTTTTCCTAGTTTACTGAAGAATTCGAGATAATCTTTTTCTTTTAGCGCGTGTTTCGGAGGGCAGTAAACACTAACAACACTAACATAATTATTTTTTGTTTTGACATTAACAACAGTTGCTTGTATTTCAACTGTTTCATATTTCAGCTCTTCGTAATGGTGGATATTATTTCTAATTATAACAACGCTACCTCCTTTAGTAGTGTTTTCTGGGTGATTGGTTTTATATACTTGATAATTTTTAAATTTAATATTTGATTGTCTAGTAAAGTGAGTTTCCGTGATAAGACATATGTCGATTTTTTCTATTTCCAAGACCACCTGCAATTCTTGTTGATGTTGCATTAGTCCATTGGCATTCCAGCATATAATTCTAAGATCATTGGCCATTTTTCTGTTTAGGGATAGCTCCCTTAGCTCTATACTCAAGTGTGTGTAATCGCTCATCAAACGTATTAAGTTTACTTAATATCAATTTCAGAGTTTGACTAATATCCTCACTTTGGGTAGTTTCTCTTTGATTTACTTTACTCCTTAATACTTGAGCGTAAGTCAAATTGTTCATTTCTTCCCGAGGAATTTCCGATACTTTTCGTCGTATTACTTCGGGCTTGTTTTTTCGAATGGTTGGTTTTCTACTTAAATTTGAATTTTTTTCATTCATTCTTCTAAACTTGATGCTTTGCAATTCAATAGCAACACTGCATCCTCTATAGTTAGCGGGATGATTTTCTCCACAGTGAACGCATTTGGCCTGCCCATTTTTTGGTAATACGCAATATCTTGTATGATGTTTTCCAGTACATTTGACACATCTTGGTTCCTTATTGCAGTACTTTTGTGTATGTCCATACGCTTGGCATTGATGACATTGTGGTATAAGCTTAGACCTTCTTAAAGGCTGTATAATCACTTTGCATCCTAAGATGTACTTAATTTGATATATTTTTTCGATTATCTCATCGGTATCGAAGGTCAACATAAACATATTAAGAGGTGTTTTATCCCGTTTTTTTAATTGAATTGATGCATCAACAGCTTTAAATCCCTGCGCTTTTAAGTCATCAATTATCTTGTCTACTTTACATGTGTAATGAAGGTTTTTAGCCATCACTCTGATTGGTCTAGTTTGTTTATCTTCAAACGTGTGCCAATAGTGCTTTCCTTCATTAAGCATTTTTGTTACTTGTCGGTAACTTTCACTATCTTTCAAGTTTATTTTGATATTATTTCCATTCATCACTTTTGCGTTAAACTAATCTGTTGCAGTTATTTTTTTTATTTTTTCATATAGTAGGTCATAATCTTTGATTTCATTTATGACTATTGGTGGGGGTTGAGCTAGTTTTTGTGGCTTTTTTGTTATAACTTTTGGAACATTCAGTTGTAATTGAGGCGGAGATGGTGTATTATTTCGTTTTCTTTTGTTTCTACGATTTATAACTCTTACAAACTCCGTTTCCCTAGCTAGTTCTTCTTCATCTGTATGGTACTCTTGCACAGCTGTTGTTATTATATTAGTCTTTTGACTATTGACTTCCTTTGATTTAAGAGTGCTAACTTCGTTTTCTAGAACTTTTATTCGCTCCTGCATCCATGTAATTGTTTGATTCAGTTGCTTGTTTATATTTGTGGAATCGACCAATGCACTATTGGCTTTGCACAATTCACTGTAAAGTTTTTCCTCAGTTAAAGAACGATTGCAGTTCTCTTGCAACAGTTCGTTTTTCGAGTTTTCCTTTTTTTTCAGGACGGTTTGCTCTTTTTGATGCACTGATTTGATGTTGCCTTCCAAAAAGGGGCTAGTGACTTTTGTAGGAGATCGAGTTAATTTCTGACTCCTTTGGAATGGATATGAAATATCCTTTTCTTTTGTACTCAGTTGAGTATTATTATTTTTCCCTAACATATCTTGGGATTGGTTGTAATAATTATAGTATAGCAATGATTGGTCTCCCCCAGAATCCATGAGACCGATCTCCGAAGAGAGTGGATTTCCCTGAGCATCAGGTATACCACCTGGGGTAATTGTTTCCTTGTTTGTTACACTCATTGCATTTTTATAGTGTATTGGTTGAACTCGCCTCTAGTATTTAGCCGATGAGTATTCCATCGTTGCCCGGGTGTTACCACTTGGAGGTATACTAGACACATTTGGTGGTTTCTACATAGTTACAAAGTTGGAATATAAACCATGAGTCATGGCTATAAACAATCAACCCCTACCCTATTGAGACACACCCAACACCCTAATTTGAAATACCTGAGGATAAAGTACAATTTTTGGATCTACCTATTTACCGGAAAAATTTATGAGTCTAAGCACATCTTCAGCTTATTTTAATTTATTTATGGACAGTGAAATAGTATCACGAATTGTTTCTGAAACCAATTTATACGCCTGTGAATAAAATCCAAACATAAACACTTTGTTTACGGCCAAAGATATAAACAATTATATGGGAATTTCGATGTTTACCTCAACTGTCCAAATTCCAAATATCAGACGTTATTGGCATCCAAAACTTGAAAACTTGGAAATGGTACAGGAAACCATGCCATTGAATAAATTTGAAAAAAATTAAGTATTACCTCCATTTCAACAATAATGAAACAATGGCAGCAAGAACCGATACTAGCTACGACCGCCTTCACAAAATACGTCCAATATTTAATTGGATACGTCCAATATTTCATTGGCTTGGTTCAAGATTTCAATAAAATACCTTTAGAAGAATGCCTCGCGGTGGACGAACAAATGTGTTCAACCAAATCTAGATGATAAATGAAACAATATATGCCAAACGAACCACATAAATGGGGGTTAAAATTGTTTATTTTATGTGGAACTAAAGGTTTCGCATACAACATAGAGATATACACCAGCCAGGAAAACGATGACTGCAATCGGCCGTATACGGAAATTAATCTTGGGGCTGCTTCAAATGTTGTGATACGTTTGTGCAGGGTAATCCCATCAAAAAATAATTATAATTATAAAGTGTTTTTCGACAACTACTACACTTCAGTCCCATTATTGGTGGAGTAAGCGAAACGTGGAATCCATAGTTTGGGAGCAGTAAGAAAAAATCGACTTCCAAATTGCAAACTCCTAAACGACAAATATTGGAAAGCCTAACCGCGAGGCTCAGCTGTTCAACTTGCTGCTTCTGTGGATGACTTAGACATAGCTGTTATTCAATGGAAAGACGCAAGGTTAGTGACCTTAGTGTTAACATTTGTAGGGAAAAACCCCGTTTAAATATCAAGCCGGAGAGTAAAAAATGACGGAAGTTTAACCGTCAAATGTCCATCAATCATCAAAGAATATAATAAGTTTATGGGCGGTGTAGACTTGTTAGATTCAAATTTGGGCCGATACAAAATCAAAATACGTCCACGGAAGTGGTATAACGGCAGCAAATTCATGGATCCTATATAAGAGTAGAATATTATATACTAATTTTTACTTTTTTAAATTTAGGCGATAGAACAACAAAAAGAGACAAAAAATTCCGATATTCTTGGGCTTCTTGATTCGACTAGATAATCTCGACTAGATAATCTCGGCCACTTTCCTGAATGGACAGAAAAACGGTTTTCGTGCAAATATCCAAAATTTAATATACTGTCTTACACAAAATGCATAAAATGCAACGTATCTTTATGCTATAATAAGGAGCGCAACTGCTTCCGAGATTTTCATTTTTGAACTAATAAGACTAAAATAAAAAATTTACTGAAATATTTAAATACAAATAATTTTCAAAGTTCCTTGTAATTCTTTTGAATTATCTATATTTTATATTTGTTTATTTTTATTATTTTGTTTTATTTATTTGTTTAATTATAATTGAAATACATATATTTTCAAAATGTGATATGAAATAAAGCTGACTAATAATATTAAGATTTTGAATTTTTTTGTTAGCATGCATGCATGCCGTATCGTATATGATATGAAGGAAAAACATCGCTTTTCCGGGAAAATATTTATTTTTCCTGACGATAAACTACAGTTTCATTTTGAAGATTACAAATCCAATCCAAAAATAATTTTTGTTTTATAAAATATGGGGTCATGCAATAAAGGGATATATATATATATATATATATATATATATATATATATATATATATATATATATATATATATATATATATATATATATAAATATCTATATATATATATATATATATATATATATATATATATATATATATATATATATATATATATATATATATTTATATATATATATATATATATATATATATATATATATATATATATATATATATATATATATATATATATATATAAATATATATATATATATATATATATATATATATATATATATATATATATATATATATATATATATATATATATATATATATATTTATATATATATATATATATATATATATATATATATATATATATATATATATATATATATATATATATATTTATATATTTATGTACATATAATCTGATTTAATGAAAATTATTTACAAGCTTAATTGAAAAAGGTATATCTAAAAACTCAAAGGATATTTAATATGCCAATAAAATAAAATGAGAGAATTAAATCCTCGTTTAATCCATTTTACTGTAGTATTTACATAAATAAGTAATGAGAAGCTACTTATATGCATACGATACATGAGAACAAATGTTTACTCTTGTAATCGATCCATTTAGCAACATCTTAATAGATTTGCACAACAAATTAGGGGTTAGAAGTGCTTTGGGTTACTGTAGTAACCCAAAGTATTTTTTAGTATTTTTTGATTGAGTTTAAAAATATTTATTTCATTTATACTGTTGAGAGTTATCGCATAGATCAGCGATGGCGAGTTTTAACTGACCTGAAAAATTTCGAAATTTCGTGTAAAATGTGGTGATCACAATTTTTGATTACTCGGGCTATTTAGTACTACTTTAAATCTCCGCAATGTTGGCTGCACTGAATCAAATTTCCATTACATCAGTCAAAAGTCTTATACCATTGACGAGCAATAATAATATTACTTTTTAAATCATAAAAAAAGTGTATTTAGAATGAATAAAACAATTCAATTAAATAATCCGAGTAATAAAGGTGGGCGACCATTACAAAACATGGAGTAATTAATAAAAATGTTTAGGCGCTCTGTAATTTGTGTGCTGATTCGGTGGATTCCCGAGCTTATAATATTAAACGTCATTTTGAATCAAACCTGTAGTGACCTCATCTTTATTTGAATTTAGAGTTTCTGTTCAAAATATTTTGTATTATGGTCCGTGAATAATTCACGCTAATATAAAATATGAATTTGTCAATGCAAATAATATTGGGTAGCGCTAATATCACTAATTATAATACTCGCACCCAATGCATTACGTAATTGTTATTTGCAATTGGACTGGTTTGTCAATATACATTTATAGGTATATGATAATGACGTAATTATTTCTCCTCTCTTCCTCATCACCGATTTTAAATGTGATTTACGATAATTTTTGGAAAGTTAGAATCAGTACGAATTTGACTGAGCGTCAGCAAATAAAGTGGTCAGTGAAAATAAAATAAAATATAGTGTCATACAATAATTAATTAGTAAAACCACATGGTGTGTGAATAAAATTTGTATTGTGAAAGATTAAAAAACAATATTGAACATTGTACTATAGTGAAAAATAAAATTATACAAACTAAAGGTATAAACAGAACCAGAGCGTCAACGAATAAAAAAACCTTAAAAAAATAAAAAACAGTTGGCAACATTGTTTCGCCGGCGATAAAATTAGAAATAGACTCAGACTCTAAATTTATTTCAACGAAAAAATCGTCGTCGCCATCGTCTATGTTTCTGTTAGCATACTATGCTTTTAGTGTATTTTAATTTGACAGGCGTCGACGCTCGTCGTTGTCGCTCTGGTTCTGTTTATAGCATAAGTGCTTAATTTTTTATTGTGGTTCTAATGAACCATTGTGGTTAAGATACCCCATTTACATTGATGACCATACCGACTGCGCTTTTTACCGCATTGCTGAAGTCGGGGCACGGACCTCGTGGGAGCAGAATAACCCGCCACGTGGGCGTGATAAAACGCAAGTTTCGTAAAACGGATGTCTGTTGCGGTTATATCGTACCAGACAAAAGGTATTTACTTTTTTACTTTTAATAACAGATTATTGATATTTGCGGTAGTTATTGTCGTCTCGCACAATACACCTATACATAATCGTTTTGTCCTAACAGGAACTGGTGTAGGATCAGTAGCAGTAAAAAACAAGAATACAAAGACAGAGTAATGGTAACTTCAATTAGCACATTTCGTCGTGTTACAAGCGTTTAGTACGTCATAGTAAAAGGAGCGGAAATCTGTACGACACGTGTTTAAACACGATATATTTTTTTATTATTACTGTTATTTAGTTTTATTTTTTTATTACATTTATTACTGGTGTTGGTGTTTAAAATAGACAATATATAAAATTTGTAATATAAATATATATATATATATATATATATATATATATATATATATATATATATATATATATATATATATATATATATATATATATATATATATATAAAATCATTTTGTAAAATTTTTTTTCACTCACACACTATATGGATTACATAGATTATAGATTTTTTTAATGAAGATACTATTACATATTTTTACCGTATGATCACGATCATATATATATATTTTTCGAAAAAAAAATTTTTTATATTTTTATAAAGCAACGGGGTGATTCTTACTTTCCATAAGTGTCTTTAAGCATTTTTGATTTTGATAAAATTTCATCGCCGAATATTAATTTAAAAGATTTTGAAAATGTCAGAAGACGATGAAACAATTAGAGATAACCACAAAGAGGAAATAGCTGGTACCGCACCACAGCCGAAGTTATTTAAACTCCAAAGATTCTGGGAAGATAATCCCGTCGGCTGGTTCAATGTTTCGAAGGTACAGCTAGACAACATGGAAATAATGTCCGACTCACAGCGTTTCGCCTATGTTTTAGGCGCATTAACATCAAATATTTGTGCGCTGATCGAAGACATTATTGCCGATCCTCCAGAAAAAGAAAAGTTCAAAACCATAAGGGAAGTATTGATAAAACAACTAACAATTTCGGATGAGGCGAAATTAGAAAAATTACTGTCAGGAACCGAGCTTGGTGACAAGAAGCCGTCAGACGCTCTTCGTCATATAAAGAAATTAGCCGGTGAAAAATTCAAAGATCCTAACCTCATCCGGTCTCTATGGATACGTCGTATGCCGGAGATAATTAGAATCTCCATCGTCGCTCAGCCACAGAATGCTGAGTTAGCGCATTTAGCAAGCACAGCAGACAAAATTTTTGAGTCACTTTCTGTTAATCGCCAGATTTCAGCAACTAGCCGACCTTCTCGTCTTAGCAACCGGTTAAATCAAAACCGAACGAGGGATATTACTACGGGACAGAGACATGACACGACTGTGTTATCGATGACCGCCTTGCGAACATAGAGGCACGTCTTGACGCGTTTTCTTTTCGAGGACGATCTCGTAGTTCGTCAAAACATTCCAAAAGTGAATCTCGATCCCGATCGCGATCACAGAACTCTCAGTCACGTGGTTTCAATACTAGATGTTGGTACCATCGAAAATATGGTCCACGGGCTAATCGATGCATTAAACCTTGCAATTTTGTGCAACGTGACCCAACTCAAAGTTATACTAACAAACCTACATACGACCAACCAAAAAACGACTAATTTCCAGGGTGGAGACAATTTCTCCTATTTCAACCCTGAGGTCGAGTCGTCTTTTTTTAAAGGACTCGATAAATGAATTCATATTTTTAATAGATACTGGGGCTGGCCTTTCGGTCATTCCTCATCAATTTTGCGCTCGATCATTTTGCTCTAACAAAAGATCGGATTTAATTTTATCAGCAGCCAATGGTTCCAATATTTTTACCTATGGAACCAAACTTTTGAATGTTGACATTGGACTTAAACGAAATTTCACTCATGCATTTATAATTGCTGAAGTGAACCGTCCAATTATTGGCTCTGATTTTCTAGTCATATTTGGACTGTTAGTCGATTTGAAATATAAAAGGCTGGTGGATTCAGCAACTCAGCTGTCCATCAATGCCGCTTCAATATGTGTTGATACTCCAACTCCTATTCATTTTTCAATCGACAATGGCTATGGCGATCTGTTTAAGAAATACCCAACCTTATCAGCAGAGCCGAATTATAATTTGCCAGTCCTACATAAAGTGGTCCATCATATTATCACAAATGGTCATCTTCCAGTAACCAGACCACGTAGACTAGACCCGGTACGTCACAAGGCTGCATTCACGGAATTTTCACATATGGTAAAATTAGGAATTTGCAGACCTTCATCTTCTCCAGCCTCTTCGCCTTTACATTTGGTAAAGAAAAAAAATGATGACCGGAGACCGTGTGAAGATTATCAAAGGCTTAATATGATTCCAACGCCTGATCGATATCCTATTCCACATATTCAAAATTTCAATATGAATTTACAAGGATGCAACATTTTAACTAAAATTGACCTTATTAGAGTATATCATCTGATACCAATAGCTACGGAAGACGTTCATAAGACGGCAATTACAACTCCTTTTAGATTATTCGAATTTACTCGAATGACTTTCGGCATAAAGAAAATATATATATTCCAAATATAAAATTTGAAATCACTCAATCATGTGTAGAGACTTTAAAGCTAAGAAATAATGAGTTTTCCGAATTCTTCAACGAAAATATTCCATGCTACTCTCACCACAAAAACATTTTGGATTTTCTAATACTTGTCTTATTAAGAAAACATTGTAAATGGGCCATAAAAACTTATAAAACATAAAACAATTGCAACTGAATACTTATCATGTTTAGGGTAGTGGAATAGGCCTATCGGGGATACCACAATAAAAAAACGCACCAAATACTCTTCCTCAAGGGAGGTGGGGAAATGAGTAATACAAAAATGTCTTCCTATAAGTTAAAATAGCCAAAATTTGCAAGGTCTCAAAGTATTAAAACCAGCAAATTCAACAGGTCTCTTCAATTAACACCAGCATATATACTTTTGGAAGACAAGGTCTCTTCTTTTTCAGGCCAAAATGTTTATTGGATACCAACGAATTATCCAATGCAAGTTTCACTTTATCGGTGCTATCGAACATGACTACTACCACGTTTCACGTTCCCTTTAATCATCGAACTGCTGTCACCGCCCACGATAAACTAGGATACTGTGGTATTATTCTTAGGATTTCATGTTCGAGCGGTAATTCCATTTCACACCTAAATCCAAGCAGAGCGTGTTAATAAGTTTTATAATTTCTATAGTTAAAAGAGTTAAGCAGTACCACGATTAGAAATTTTAATCCGGTTTCGGTAATACATTTTTTTAAAATTTAAAGTATAATTTATAGTTGAAAGTCTAAAGTATAATTTACAAAGTTTGGGGTAGCTACTGTTTGGCAATTTAAATTGTGGGCTCCCAGTTTTCAAATCCGCTAGTGTTGATAGAGGTAATTTGAAATTTTTCTGTGAATTCTCAACTTCAAGAGAGCGGTAGAATCTATGTATGTATATAGATGAACAGCCAAAAATTGGATTAAGGATTTACATAATCAATGTTAAATTTTGTTAATCGATTGAAACTGCAGCATGTACACGGCATAAAACCACAAAAACTCTAAAAAAAAAATTATAAAATAAATTCAATTTGTTTACTACGACACGATTCATAAAACGAAATAGAAAACCAAAATTTTAAAATATAAATCGTCGATCGCAATAAAATTTCCTAGAAGTATATAAGGAACAAAAAATAGAAAACAAAAAAAAATCGACCTTCATGATTTTTATAACTTTTTATTTACTTTCTTTATATACCAAAATACAACAACTGCGCTGGGTCCCATTGTTTTACTTTTTTTCCAAATCGATCGAAGACAACTCACTATATGGGCTTTGGACATCTATATGTTTTTAATTTATGCTTTCGGTCTCCGAAATGCCGCACAAACGTTTCAAAGATGTATGAACGAAGTCACTAGAGATTTAGAGTTCGTATTCGTTTATATCGATGATATTTCAATAGCTTCCAAAACTGAGGAAGAACATAAGCACCATCAGCTTTTCCAGAAACTGGTTAAATTTGATGTCCGAATTAATATTGCAAAATGTATTTTTGGTTCATCTTCATTAAATTTCCTCAGCCATACAATTGATTCTAATGGCATTCTGCCATCTCAAGATCGAATTAATGCCATTAGAGATTTCCCTGCTCCAACTAGCATTAAGCATATACAGCGATTCATCGGTATGGTTAATTATTACCACCGATTTATTCCAAAATTAGCTGATACACTTGCACCGATTCACAGTCACTTGGCTATATTATCTCGTAAGCCCAAGACCGCAGCAAATTTTTCTTGGCCGGACGAATGCAATTTAACATTCACGTCAATTAAACATATGTTGGCCAAGATTACGCTTTTACATCATCCGTTAGACAATTGTCCTCTTAGTATCACCACGGATGATTCGGGCACAGCTACAGCTGCAATATTACAACAGTTTAATAATGAACGTTGTTAGCGTTTAGCTTTCTTCTCTAAGAAGCTTTTGGATGCTCAAAAGAAATATTCGGCATTCGATAGGGAATTGTTGGCTATTTATCAAGCTATTCATCACTTTAGATATTTTGTTGAGGGTCTTGAGTTCACAGTTTTCACTGATCACAAACCTCTTACTAGAGCTATTCTTTCCAGGACTGAAAGGAATCCAAGGTAATCGAACTATTTGGATTTTATCAGCCAATTTACCACTGATATTCAACATGTGCATGGCAAAGATAATGTAGTCGCTGATACTTTATCACGAACCACAAATCTAGCTTCAGTTAACGATACCTTCGATTTTAATACTATTGTTAATGCTCAAAAACTGGACTTAGAACTTCAGAATTTATTTTCTGGTTCTGCTTGTCCTTCTACTTCAAACGCGAATTTATGTTCAATGTCGAACAGTGAGAAAAATGAATATATCGCGAAAAAAGTAAAGAATCATGATGCCTAAGCTGCTCAATTTAATATTATGTTTAAACCAAAAAATCATAGCATTGCAGCTAGTTTTCGTGCGTCGCATGTTATTGCACAACATGGAAAGCCACTCTCAAATGGTATATACTTAAAAGAAGGATTCTAAAAAGCTCAGATCATCTTTTCGACGATTTTTCCAACAAAATCGTGAACCGGATTAGAGAATTATCTTTAAGCATAAATACCGTCAAAGTCCATATTACGGAAATGAGTAACGATATTACTAATCAATGATTATTTGTTTTAAACATGCGGGAATTTTTCCAGTTGCGTTAGATGAAAGCACAGATAACACTTCATAATCGCGATTTGTTGTTAAAGCTAGGTACCAAACTGGAAATATAATGAAAGAAGAGCTGGTAAAATTTCTATACAAACAACATGCCGAGATATTTTTAAATTAGTTTAACGCAGATAGTATATGTTACGTGAGATCTAGTGCTCCAAATATGGTTGGCATACATAATTTTCATAGTTTTTGAAAGAAAACAATCATCCATTGATTGAATTTCACTGTATTTTGCACTAGAAAGCTCTGTGGAAATACCGGGTTAAAAACGTTAGAAAATGTCATTGGGCGCTTTCAGGACCACCATTAAAGATACCGCTACATATTAGCTTAATATTTGATTAAGGTTGTTGCTAACATAAAATGAGCCGATTTTCATAACTATATAAATGTTGCTACGTAATTAGACATACGAACACTGATGGAAAAAATTATATTTAGCTCAAAAGTTTTATCGAATATATTGGCTGCATTCAGTACTCAACATGTTGCCAAAATTGATGGACCTGAAAGCGCCCATTGCCACTGTGACGATGATTTTTAATTTCATTATAGTGCTCATGCTTTAAACCACCGTCAGTTTTCCACACTATTAAATGACTATAAAATGAAATTGAAGTACAACATTCGGGTTTGTTAATGTACAATAGAATTCAATGGAAGAATAAGATGCTTAGAATAAGCTGCGGGAATGTTCTCAAACGATTCGTCAAATTGTTAGATGAAATCCGTCTATTCCTAAATAAAAAGGAGTAAGATTATCCGCAGCTAATCAATTTAAAATGGTTAAATGACTTAATGTTTTTTTATGACTTTACGTTGCACTTAAACGAATTGAACCTCAAACTTCAAGGATCCGGACAGATTATTTTGACACTGTTTAAACTTATAAAACCTTTGAAATGAAATTAGAAATTTTATTTAGAAAAGCCGAAATATTAAAATATTTCCCTACCTTAGCGGTACACTTAAAAAAAACTACCAATTTTTAATACAGGCCAAATAAATTCGAGACATTAAATAAATATATTTTGAAATGAAATTAGTTGAATTTCAACAAAGCTGAATCTGTAGTTCGAAATTTAAAAATGTAAATGTTTAAATTCAAAAAAATTTAAATTATAACACGCGAATTTCAAATAACGATACGAAAACAGAGAATTTAATTTTAAAGGAGTGAAATTCTCTACCTAATAATTTTATTAATATGAAAACTCTATAGCTAAAACTTTTTTGACAATGTTTGGTTCCACATATACGCGTGAACAATTATTTTCGACAGTGAATTATGTTAAATCAACCGTAAGAAATCGGTTGGGGACTAATTAGGTTATGGCGGCGTGTGTTGGATTAAAAACGCTACTTATAATTAGTACGAATAGATCAGTTGTCATCTGCGAAACAGTAACAACCATCACATTGAAAATTAGACAAAAAATACTGAATTTGTTTTATTCAAACCTACATATTCAAAAAAATTGGATATAATCGATAAATTTATATGAACTAGTTAATATTAATATGTGAACAATTTGTTATTACCCGCGATGAATTGGCCCAACATAGGAAATAGTTTCGTCATCACTGGCATAGATTTTAACTTAACAATGTAATACATAACAATTTAGTAAATAAGTGAAACAATCTAAGCACACTTCTTGGTTACCTTATTGAGATCTTCCAATACAAATCCTACGGCTTTGACATCTACTACTACTGGTTGTCAGGGTATTAGTATCATCGCAGCTTTTTTCATATCAAACAAGCTATTTGGTCTTAGTACGTGCACATTTTTTTAGCTCTTGCTTAAATTTATGAAACCGTTCCGCAATTTCACGTACAATCAATTTTGATTAAATTGGCGGAATAATTTTTCCTTTTATCACCATTTTTATTTGAACCGAATGCTTTAACAAATCCCACTTTCAGCTTTCCTCGTAAGCTCCATTAATTGATGAATGTCATTTGCAAAATCTACATGATCAATAACAATAACAAACTTTAATAATTTTTTTATATACTCGTTATATACTACTTATAAATAAATTAAAAATATATTTATGAAAATTCTAAATTATACACGACCATTTGTCTTTTTGTAATTTCAAAACAAAATTTAGCATTCAAATCAATTGATTGCAAAAACTCATGGCTGTCTTTATCGAAGAAAAAATTTTGGTTCACATAAAGTAGGAAACAAACATGTATGTGCGCGAAGAGATGTGAAGTTAGCACGAGTAAGACACAAAGACCGTTCTTTTATGGTGGATTAACTGGATTGATATTAAGTTACTATCCTTATAATTGTGCTGCTAAAAGAGAATTTGGTCGTTCGTTTCCTACAAATCCAGTTCAGATAAAATAATGCCATTTCTGCTTTATACATCAAAATATTGGGTTTGTATGTTTAAACCATTCTGAATCTGAATGCATCACTGAAAATACAGGGTGGCTGAGACCAAATGTTACTGACTTCACTCTGCTGTCATTTGTGTAGTTGTCATTTTCGTGCGTCAATTTTTTGACAGATTGAAGTTTGGTTAGTTGTTTACATGTGGTCAACAAATAATTGTTCTAAATTAATATCTTAATAAAAAAATTGTAATGGAATTCAAAGGTAATAGTGTAATTGCACTGTATTTGGGTTCACAAACAGCAATAGTTCGTCAGCTCCAGCATTTGAATGTGAATAAAATGTTAGTGTATCAAACCATAACTCGATACAACGAAACTGGTAGCATTGCTAAACGCAACAGAGGCGGTCCTAAAAAGACAGCAACATCAAAAGAAATGATACGAAAGGTGAAGAAACGAATCCAACGAAATCCTTGTCAAAGTGCCAATCAATTAGCCGCACGTCTACATGTTTCACGATACAGCATTCAAACCATATTGAAAAATGAACAAAACGTGAAGCCCTACAAGATACAAAACTGCAAGATCTTACGGAGGCACAAAAAAAAGTTAGGCTTGAAAGAACACGAGCATCAAAGGCCTTGGCCGAACGGGATGAGATTCCAAAAATTGTCTTTTCTGATGAATAATTTTCACCATTCAACAGTTTGTGAATAAACAAAATGGTCGTGTTTGGTTAGAGCACAAGTCCAACGATAATTTGGACACAAGAGTTGCCATGCGCAAGCAATCACCAGCTTATGCTATGGTTTGGGCTGCAGTTACTGCAGATGGACGGACTCCTCTGGTTTTCATCGAACATGGAGTCAAGGTAAACCAAGAGGTGTACCTCCAAAAGATCCTAAACGATGCTTTGCTACCTTGGGCACGTAAACACTTTGGTACGAACCGTTGGACATTCCAACAGGACTCAGCACCGTCACACAAAGCTCGAGCGACACAGCAATTTTTACAAAATTGCGTTCCGCGGCTGATTTCGTCGAAAGAATGGCCACCATATTCACCAGACTTGCATCCCATGGATTTCTCCATATGGTCCATTTTGGAGAGTAAGGTGTCCACTAAAAAATACGAAAGTGTTGATGCATTGAAATCAGCTCTTATTCGAGAATGGAATAAAATTCCGCAAGCCCACGTTCGGTCAGCATGCAATGCTTTCTATGGAAGACTTAATCACATATTCAGAGCCAAAGGAGGTCATATCGAGCAGTAACATGTTTTTCATAAAATGTAATATGTTTATTCCACGAAATTTCAATAAAAAATAATAAAAATTAAAAAAATTACAGCGTTTTCATTTGGTAACACTTGGTCTCAGCCACCCTGTATTATTTCCGAGGAAATATTCCCAATCCTTTGTCATTTTCATGAAGTATGATTTATATATACTGCTGTGCCATTGCTAGATATATTGGAAAATTCCATTTGATTATGGTAAATTCTAGGTGAATACTCCCACGCCTCGATCGATTCCTTAAAGCATGATTTAATGTTGTACCATTACTTAGTATAGGGTTGCTAGATATATCAGAATATTCCATTAATACAAAAAAGATCATCTTTAATCAACTATAGCATTAGGAAATTACCAAACGTTGAGTATTAGGGTTAGATTGAGGTTAATATTTCCAGCTCTTCATCGGTTTTATGAAATATCATATATAGATATATGTACTGTTGAACCAAAACACATAGGGATTGTTAGATACATCAAAATATGCCATTAGTATATGATAAGACCATCCTTAATTACAGGCATAAGCAAATTCACATAATATGTGAATTAGGGTTAATATTAGCCTAGAATATTCCTAGCCCTTCATCGATT